>CANSZD010001263.1:0-241649 GCA_947648045.1 Beta corolliflora | reverse complement strand
GAATCCATAATAATGTTTACGCTACCAAAACCATATACAGTATACTTGGTGATATGGTTGGCCGGAATCTCTAAGGTTTTGGCTCAAAGACAAGCCTTGCTGATAATGCTGATAGTGGCTTCAGCTCTCATATTGCGCTTTGCTCTTGCACCCTCAATAGCTAATGTTCTCTTTCACCACCTGCACGCCGCGGCCAGGGCGCCAGCCTGTCTCATCATTTCCCATGGCCTTGATCAAGGAGCTGCCGATCGAATTCTCTTTCCAGCCACAAGGTACCATTGCGTAACCTCCTCAAATATTGGACTACCACTACAAAAGTGAAGCCTATTGCAGCAAAACTATTGGTGCCTTTTGCGCGGAGCCATCTCGTATAATTTGATGTGAAACGAGATTCACCAATTTTCGAGCCTCGAAACTTCATATGTGTGTAGGGGGGAAGAGCCGTCTTCAGGTGTCCTAGAATTTGACTGTACACGTAACTCTATCATATTAAGCGTCTACATACTATAATTTCTATTATAGCATAATAATGCAAAAGTAACTTAATCCACCGCCTTTTGTTAGTTTACTGTCCTATTTGCATTACTTAAAAATTTCAGTGAATATATTTGAGTTCTAAAGCATAGCAAAATTACTATTTTCTAGTTATATCAGGATTAGGATAACATATTGCCTTGTGCGTGGGAGTCGAGACTTACATATACTTGCACAGCCTACGAAGTACGAACATAAATGCTACATTACAGTATACCACCTCCTCCTATTAGTTCATCCATGGTTCATTCGAGCTACAACTAACAACAACTGATTTGTTTAGCTTCACGCCATTAAGGCGGCGTCGTCGTAAAAATTAGCGCAGCTGTTCGGTTTTTTTCCGTGGTGATATAAGAGGTATGAATCTATTCTTGAATTCCCTTAATTATCAATGATATGCAAGTTTTATTTTTTAATTTTTCATGATCTTCGTTTGTTAAATTTTTAGAGTTCTATTTGTTATTGGTTTAAGGACTTTCGTTATCTTTCTTTCTAATATGTTTGCGTCAACTTATTCTACTTTGCTAGTTTTTGAATTTTTATGATAATTCTTTGCTACATATTCACGTTGATATGAGTTAGTTCAGTTATTCGTTACTTGTTCGATAATAATCTGATTCTTTGTTGGAAATAAAAATAAACTTTCATGTGATTTTTATTTTCTTAATCATATACACTATGTAAAGGAAAAGAGTACAAAGTTGTTTTCTTGACTCTTATCATATAGATAATTTCAGTTTTTGCATGAATTAGATTAATGTTTATATACTCATGTATTGATCTTAGTCAATAACCTTAGATGATATTTTTTTGTTATGTTTTATGTTACTGATTTTGGTTTCAGTTCACTAAAAACATTATTAGTGCTATCACATATATAAAGTTTTTACGTATCTTTCTTCTTTTACATTGTTCATATACGTACCTTGCTTTCATTATCTAGTTCAATATTACTTCTTATTCCATTATTCTGATTTTATTTAGTTGATATTTAGCAGCAACATGGAAGAAACTGCATCTTTGTAGGACATGAGTTTTGGATTGAACGATGATCTAAACGAGATTTTCCGAATCTATATACTACTGGTCCTATGTTTAATAAGGGCGACTTTCTTGATGAGTTGCTGCCGCCGCCGCCACCACCGATCCAGCATCATCGCTATGGAAAAGGCAAGGGGGTGAAGCTTATGGATAAAATTGCTAAAACCATCTCCATCAACTAAAAGCATTACTAGACTTTCTTGAAGAGTTGCAGCTGCCGCCGCACCATGCCGCCACCGATCGAACATCATCTGATTCATTTTCAAACAAAATACTTCATCAACGATTAAAGCTTGTCTAGACTCTTTACCACTTCTGAGAAAGTTGGAGATGACAAAGACATCCATGATGATTACTGAGCAATCACAATAAGTCTTGTTTGGAGCTCATATCATACGACAAAAAGTTGGAGATGACAAAGAGACTGCAGCAGAATGATTATAAGCAATGCAATAAGTCTTATTTAGACTCCATATCATACGAGAAAAGTTGGAGATGACAAAGAAGATTGCATGATGATTATGAGCAATGCAATAAAGCAAGGAAAACAACACATTTAATGGAATATATTGATCTTCCTGCCATTCCTGCTGCCATGGATTTGTGGTGCCTACGGAACAAGAAGCAGCTAATTAAGAGAGATGGTAATCGTATAACCAAGCTTCGTAGATAGAAAGAGATTTAATAACCTAGCTAATTAAAGCTCTCACTCTGTCTATCACTATTCTAAGAAAACTCCATAACTAGCTACTATTGTACGATATTGACGACATTGGCTGTGTGGTGGATTGGTGAGTGCAATCAAGAATCACCCCGCAGTTTAAAATCATTTGGTTTTTCAGCATCTTTGATTGTTGTGTTGTAAATTGTTTTATTTGCGTCTTTCTTGCTCTTCTTTGTTTATTTCTTAAAAATGTAAGCTAAGTTGACGTTATTCCCTCAGTTTTTATTTGATTGGGGAATTACATGTACTAACTCATGCACTGTTACGGGCAGCTGCTGAATAGTTTTATTATTTCCTAGAGCACCATTCATACCACCTTCCTGAATCTTTTTATTTGTTGTGGCACTATTCAATGGTTGATGACTGATGGATGATGAAGGGTTGGGGGCGTCAGTTAAAAGCTTCATGTTTTCTTTTGCACCCTGACTGAGCTGATATCTTCCAGTTGCTAAGTTTGCTGTCAAAATCTGTTAGCATATTAGGAGTTTGATTTGACCAAAGCATTGGTTGAAAGTGCATGAATGTGTGTTATGTAATGCAGTAGAAATAAGAAAAACTTGTTCGTAAGTTTTGCATGTACCATCTTTTGCTGTGACTTGTGAGTATGAGGGTCGATTTGGTTGGCTCTATGATGGTAGAAATGCAAGCTATAACCGGTGTGTATATAGTATATCCAATTAGCTCTTGTTTCAGTTTTTAAACCGCCTTGCTTTGGACAATCATTTCTTTGTGAAAAGGTTGTATCTGTTGGATCTGGCTTTATGATCACGTTTTGTTGCAGAGATGTGAGTGGGTGAGATACAAAATTCTGGCTTTTAGGCGAGCGAGCAGGCGAAGCAGGGCTTGGTCAAGGCGAGTATCTTGCTTTTTTTTATTATTACATTGTGAGGGTTAGATTTCTTTAGATTATTTTTGTTTATTTATTTGGGGCCTCTTATATATTATAAACGATATCGGATTCGGGGTATACCATGCAGGTTCGGACGTTCGAAAGAAAACTAAGAAAAATAATCGATAAAAAATATTTGGATACATTAATCAGGATACTCAATTTAAACTAATAAATAGAAAGTTCACCCATTGTAACTTTATCAAGATATATTATTATTTATTTCTCATATCAATCTATTAGCTAAATAAATTATTAAATTTGTCGCATAAGAACTATTAATATGGTAAGAAGTTGTATGTATGGTAAGAAGACAAAACCAAAAAAAAAAAAAAAGGATTTAAAGGCGAAGTTTTATGTATAGTAAGAAGACAAAACCAAAAAGTAGAGTACAGCTTGTATTAGGAAAATAGGGGAGTGCGAAAGAAAAAAATGGAAAAAAAAATAAAACAAGTACTAATACTACATTTCACTGACCGTCAGCCACCTTGATGCAAAAGAACTATCAATTATCATAAGTCATAACAAAGAAGTTTAAAATTTACGGAGTAATAAAGCGGTAAAACCACAAGGAAGAGAAAAAAAAAAAAAAGGTTAAACTACGCTTTTTGGTGGGATTCGATCCAGCGTCCACATTCAAAGAAAGCAAGCGCTTCGGATGACAACCAAAACCACCCTGACGCTCTCGGCTTCTTGTTCCATTTTCACGAAAAAATATATATCTTATTACTATTTTTTATTTTAAAAAAAAGGAAAAAGCGCACAATTTTTTTTTTTCTCACATACGGTTAGGCTAGCGAGGGCCATGGCCCTCTTAGGCCCCTTAATGGGCTCGCCCCCTGGGCAGAGCATGAGTATCAAAGAACGAGAATGGGGAGCTTGTAGACTGCAAGAAAAATTAAACCTGTTTAATTTTTATAAAAATTATAGGAATTAAGTAGATAAAAAATTATTATAATAAACGATGTTGAACATCATACTTTCTTCTTTTATTTTTTTGGGTCATAAATTATTTGAATTAGACTAACATAAGATTACTTATAGTCATAAAAGAAACCTAACTAACTAAATGAATTTCTTAAACCAAAACTATAAATTATTTTAATTAGACTTACATGGCATGAGTTTTAGTCGTTAATAAAACCTAACTAACTAAATGACTTTTGGTTACATCACTAAAAAAAGAATATACTAAAAACCGAACAACTTTAGAGCGAAACCTAAAACCTCTCTTTCTCTCTATGGCTCTCCCCGGAGAAACCCTAAAGCGAGCATAAGCTGCTCTCCTAGGCTCGGTGGTGTAAAAGTCTTATATGGACGCAGGCGTATACTAAATTAAATAGACTTCGTCAATTCATGTGATGAGGCGGTCAACTATATAAAAATAGATATAAAAAATGAGTAGATAAGAATTCTAAGGTGCTAATAAGTGGAAAAAGGATTTATGTCCCACGGGAAATTTAAATAGATAACTAATGTAAGAAATAGTGAATTTATATTAAAAAAAAACGGTGATTATAATAGAAAAGCAATTTAGATGAGTGTGACTTAAGATTTTTAAAGATTCTTATATAGAAAAAAGAGTCACTTGTAAATAAGTGGTTTTCGGTCCACAATAATATTAGTGTGGACCGGAGTCCACAAGAACAACTTTTGGTGGTCAGCACGAGCGCTCTTCGCTCATCCTCGTCGCCGGCGAGCCTACCTCATCAACGCCTTCTTCGAGCCGAGTCATCTCAGGCAGGGGTAGTAGGCGGCGGAAGCAGGTTCGCCGCTTTCTCATCACGCACCACTTTTTAGTTTCTCACCAGCGGCTCGGTGTCGGCGGTAGGAGGAATTATTCATATCTAGAGTCACATCGGTGGGCGGCCTCTCTCAAAGCTTTCCGAACGTCGCCGTCGATAATCTTGCCAAGAAAGGTAAAAGCTTTCATCGTAGGGTTTCTTTTTTGGGGTTAGGAATTGCTAAATCGAGGTTGTTGGACTGTGTTTTTAATAAGGAATTGTCTACCTTTACCGAGCTAACCTTGTCGCCGATCGTCTTGCGATTCTCAAAGTTACCCCGATCTTGACGGTCCAAAGGTAAAGATTGGGTTAGGATTTCTGTCTTTTGTATTAGGACTTGGCCATTTACTTGAGGATTTCCTCCGCCTTTGTTTGGTTTAGCGGTGGTTAAGTTTTTTTGCTTGCTCTTTTCTAGTTGTTTGTCTTAGTATGTATGATGGTTGTTCTTCATTGGTTAGTAGTGTTGCTTTGGCCTCTCTTTAGTTAATTGGATGTTTTCTTATTAAGGTTGAAAATTCAAGTATTAGCTCAGGGTTTTCAAGTTTGTTCTTTGGTTTTGAGTATCCGGTGGGGAGAGTTTAGCTAGGATGATTGCCGATGGAAAAACAGTTGCAATTTGAAAAAGAGCCTAAAGGCTTTGCTAATTGGTGTCGTATCCTCGGATTGAGTTTGAAGTTTGGAGGACATGTTGTGTTTGTTGTCAAGAGAACCCTCTTTCTTCACTAGAATTTCCGAGATATTGGTATTTTGGGTAGTATGTCAAGGAGAATAGACTCGAGTAGAGGGAGGGGTGTGTGTGATGCTAGCTCGATCGGGGTTGTCGGTTTGTGTCCGAGATTAGCTTATATTAATTCTCAATTTCGGATTAGCGGTGACATTGGATTTATTAGGCTCATGACATTAGGACGGCATCATTGGACCAGTCCTGAGTCCTTTTTATATCAAGTAGACTTTTTTCTCAAAGTTTTTTGTTTTAGAAAGACATGCACTCTACTCCAATAAAACATATTAAAGGAGGACAACAAAAGCATAATACTCAACTAATTTCCGGAAATTAATCCCAAAAGCCACAAATTGTCTTGTAAAAATATTCATGCATGAAATTCAACGGAATTGCCTTGATCACACAATTGGGGGATATGCTTAACAAATTTTTCAAACCACACTTACCAACATCACATTCTGTATGGAGTGTGTTGGGGATTTCTGAGGTCGAATCCCAATACTACTTATTTCTCCCTTTTTGTTGTCGCCAAAGAAATATTTATAACCTCCATGGTAGGCTACTAGTGAGAGGAATTGAGATTTATCACAGTAATATGTGTTGAGCAGCCTAACACCGTCGAGATACCATAGGCCAGCAAAAAAAGATCACTTGTAATTTTTTGGAACCTAAATCTGTTTGGGTCCCTTTTCCTTCGTTGAGCTTCTAATAAGTCTTTTCTAACCCATATTTGAGTTACATACTTTACATTTTTCGCAACACTCTTTTTCTTGACATTACAATTCATCCATAAGATGTCCATTCTTTCCACGAGGGTTGTGAAATCAAATATTCGGGTAGATCGGATATATTTTCTTTTACGAAAGTCTCTTTTCAAAAAAATTTGGCCTTGTGCACCGACCTGCGATCCGTATATCCTAAACCAGTGCATTTTGATTGCTAGTTGAACTGGAGATATAATCTAAGGCTAATTGACCATCTAACCATTTTACAGACATTCAGCGAGCAATAGTCAATTGTGATTCTAAGAATTCAACGAAGTGTTTAGATCGCTATTTCTTTTCAAAAAAATTTCAAATCTCTTTTAACTTTATCAAGTTCATCACTTTACTTAGCATCATGAGGTAGCGTAAGTGGAACAATGCGGATCTTTGTCCGTGATTCTTTCAACTCGGTAACTCGTGTTTTAACGATTCAATTTGATTTTCCAAGATCCGAATTTAGCTTCTAAAGAATGAAAGGTTAGTAACAACTTTTTTGCGAGAGACTTTTAGATGCCTTAAGGCATTCAACCGTCATCAACCGTAATAAGAATTATTCTCCAAGAAATAATTATCTTCTTGAATAATTTTTATTCCTAAAATAAAGGGATAGAATTCTTTTTTTCTTTTTCAAAATCCAATTTTATCTTTTTATTAAAAACTAATTTCTTTGACTCCTTGTAAGATAAGGATTACTCCATATCTTATCTCAATTTTATTCATATCGAGCTTTTTTATCCAAAAATCTTTATCAAAATTTTTTTTTCTTTAAAAATCGGATTTTCTTTTCATAAAACGCTTTCCTTTTTTCCGAAAATCTTCAACTAAATTTTCTTTATCTTTTTCGAAAAACAAAACTTTTATCTTTTCAAAACTCGATTTTTCGAAAATAAAAATTCTTTTTCTTTTTAAAAGCAAGCTTTTCGAAAATAAAATATTTTTCTTTTCAAAACTTATTTTCGAAAATAAAAATCTTTTTCTTTCTAAAACCGATTTTCCAAATCCTTGTTTTAACAAAACTCCTCCCTTCTCTTTTATTTAAACCATATAAACATGAAATTAATATAATCACCTATTTTCTTGGCCTCTAAGAAAATAGTTAATCATCTAATTTTCATTTTTTTGTTTTTTTTCGATTAGGAAATTAAGTCGGCCCACTAAGACCAACCCCTCTGAGGCTACTGGCTCGCAGGAAACATCAACACATCGGGTCGGTAAGGCATGCATAGGCATGCATGCTAAGGAAATACCCCGACGATAATGCACAGGGTAAAGGATCGAACCCCCGACCTCGGGGCGCGGGGAAATGTTCTACCCACGAAATTGAAGCTAACCCTATCCATTCTAATTTCATATTTCTAATTTTAGCACAAAGGTCCAATATGTTAATTACATTGCATACACATGAATTCAATATAACTATACCTAAGCTTCCTTGTCTTCAATCATCCAATCTTGATAGCTCTGATCACCTGTTACAAATGGTCATAGTATAGCATAACATAAAGTGTTTATCATCATCAAAATATTCAAAGTTCAAAATACAACACACCCTCAATTTCGCCCCTTCCTAACAATACGAGCCCTTGATTTGAAAATTTATGGTTCGAGATACTACTCTGACCTTGTAGAGTTTTTCCGAATTCTAGAGGATCGGACTCTCCATAACATGGGACAACGTGAAACATGTTATTATCTATATTACTTAATGATGTATTGTATTGGGCAAGCTAATTGTCTTTTTTAATTTAAATTTTAAAAATTCTACGGCTAAAAAAATTTCAACGAGAAAAATGGCGGGTGATCATCGTGACCACCAATCCAACATGTCAATGTCGCACACAATACAAGTTGATCATACAAGAGTAGCTATGGAGTTTTCTTAGGAAGATTGATAGAGAGAATGAGAGCTAATGAATTACGAGTGTATAGTCAATGTAGAGCTGAATTAGGTTACAACTTTTCTATTTATATGTCACATAAAAATATACTGCAGCCGTTATCATGCTTTCGTGGAAAATAGGCAACACCACCCTTTCTTAGCGCTGCCTTGCTTCTCAACTAATCTACATGTGGGCCCATATCCTTCGCCACTGATTCCCTTTCTGATAAGCGACCCCAAACTTATATTCCAATTTTGAATCTACCTTTCTGCCGCCAATGTGCTAAATATTGGGCCAAATAGTGACTTCGGGTACATTTTTTACCAAATCTTTTGGAAACTAAACCACGGGCTAATTAATTCAACACGGAACTTTAGTATACAATAACTAAGTTGGATTCCTCCTCTAAGAGCAAAGCAACACAACTACAGATATCTATCAACTTGATTTGATTACATTTTCTACCAAACTTGGTGCCTTAAACACTCTGCTAATTAATTCGATGAAGCTCATGATATCTATCTATGGTATGATATATAGGGAAAGGGTGTATACTTCAATTGCTAGTTAGAAAGTTGGTACGGGATGAAAGAATAAGATAATATGTGAAAGATTTAAAAGACCAAGAATTAATGTTTATTTGTCTGTTGTAAGCTTAACGGAAGCATCAGGTTAAAATCAATCGCATTTGATTTTTTTTAAAAGGCGTCGAAGATCAACCAAGTTGATTTCTTGATGATTAATAGGCTTGCATTTAGAATTCTTTTATCATTTGATTGGTTGAGTAAACTACGAGTTTAATTAATACTAATATTAAGTGTCCATTTGGGATCAACTGTTTTGAGATATTCTACAACTGATGTCAAATCTTGAACATTTTTAATTTCGGGGGTCACATATGCATAGATTCAAATATACGACTAAAATGTATTGGAAATAACATAAGCGCATTATTTTATAACTACAAGAAGAAATATATTGGAACTATTATATAAAAGAGATAGCTAAATTAAAAAAAAACAAGTGATCATAATCTCATTCTTTGGTAAACAATTTGATTTTATACTTTGATTTGGCTTTTATTGGTATTTTTAAAAATATATAATGGCTAAAACCTACTTGGTGTTATATAAATAGACTACTAAGTCAATTAATTTATTTTCATTCGATACACAAACTTACATAATAACCTAAAATCATTGAAAAAAGTAAAAATTAGAAAAGTTATTACATTATATACTCCCCCTTATTGTTTGCTCAATTTTTCATTTTTCTTGAGTCAAAGTTCACCAATGTAATTTTAAAAATGATAATGTGGGATCTTCTTTGATTAATCATAACTTATTTGATTGTGCATGTGTTTGTCAATGCACGCTTAGACCGTAATAAAATTCATTCAATTGCATATTAGTAAAGATTTATAAACGATTGAATATTTATAAAGTAATCAATGCAAGATCTGATCAAATAAGGACGCAACTACACTCCTAATTTTTCTTATATATTAAGAAGATTTTAGAAGATCCTCTCCGATAAAAACATGATTTTCTATGTTATCAATTCACGATTAAATAAATTTAACAACAATAGTAAGAATTGGGTGAGTTTTAATTGTAATATGCATGTTGAAATGAGTAAAACCAACCTTTGTTGTTGCTATTTCGTTGTGACGATCTTCACGGCGAAAGGTGGCAAAATGACCCTTGAACTTCTTCATCGATTGTGAAATCAGCTCCACCCTTTTATGTGTGTATCTTGCTTTGAATATTCCCATGTAAACTTCTTTAAATGATGTTGTGATTGATAGCTAATATCTTCATTATTAGCGTATATATTCTCATTATAGCAAGTGTATACTAGGAATGTAATATCTTCCCTTTGTATAGCTTATTAAGCAAGCCCCTGTTCGTATTTGTACCAACAGGTATGCGGAGACCAATGTCTCCACTATTGGTTTTTCACATAGCCGACCATCACTCTCTATTTATTATTTATTGTCGCGGTTCGCGACATTGCTTACATCCCGTTGCTATATGTTGATGACATTCATTCTCATAAACTTCTTCCCGATGCTCTCGAGAAAGTCCATCATGTCTATGCTAAGTCTGAATTTGCTATGAAGAGATTTGGGCCGCGAGCTATTTTTTTTTGGGTATCGTTGTTACCCGTACTTCACATGGCATGTTCTTTCTCGGACAAACTATGCAAAGGGATATTATTGAGCATGCGGGTATGACGCCAGATAACCTGCAAGGTCGGACAGTCGGCCCGACAAGAAAGCCAAACTTGGTGCAAGTGTCGGCCATTCCTTGTGATGATCCAACTCAATATCGTAAGTTGGCCTAGGCGCATTGCAGTACCTTACGTTCACACGGCATCTCGAGCATATCTTATGCCGATTCAACAAGTATGCCTTCATGCACGATCCAAAAAGTTGAACATATGAATGCTCTTAAACGCATTGTGAGATACATTAAAGGTACTATTGAGTTTGGTCTACATTTCTGTATAAATCATCAATTGCCTCTCTTGTCTCTTATGCTCGACGTAGATTAGGGGGGGTGGTGTCCGAGACACTTGCATGGGTCCACATCCGATTGTAGAGTTTTTCTTGGCGATAATCTGCTCTCTGGTCTTCCAGAACGAGTAACCTACAATGTCTAAGTCAAGTGTTGAGGCGAGGAATATCGTAGTGTAGCTAATGTTGTTTCGGAATCTTGTTGGTTACAAAAGCAACCTTCTTGTTTAGACTCCGTTGTCCCATCCCGGAAAGCTTCACATTTGTTTATTGCGAGCAATGTTAGGGTGCCACTATACCTATACGAGAATCGGTAATCAACACCAACGCACTAAACATATTGAACTGGACATACATTTCGTACGTGAAAAAAGGTGCCCATGGCGAAGTTCGTGTTCTCCATGTGCAGGCCCTTAAGTACAGATAGCCGATATTTTCACTAAAGGTCTTCCGCGCGTCATTTCCTTTGATGATTTTCGGAGCGAGCTAAAAGCGGAGCGACAACCTCCCGCTTGACTGCGCGGGGTGCTTGATAGCGCTAATATCTTCATTATTAGCGTAATATTCTCATATATAGGAAGTGTATACTAGGATTATAAATATCTTCCCTTTGTATAGCTTATTAGGTCCTATAATCTAGCCTTTAATCATGCTAACCGTTATACTATTCTGATGTATATATTTGCATTGACACAATGAATACAAATCTAAGGATTGATCTTCCTACAGTGATAGTAGGAAGCATTTATAAGATAGATATGTATTTTTTTTTCCTGTAAATTTGATCAGTTATAATGCGTTCTATTGGCATCTTGTTATCTCTATTGGTTCGTGTAAGGAACTTGTGTACTGCTCAAAGATAACTTATCTCTTAAATGACATTCTTTATTGGTGTTATGGCTCGTCAGAGTGTATATGAAAGCCGCTTCATTTTTATGAAGATGGAATCTTTAGGGAAATAAATTTGGCTCCACGAACTTTTTTTTTGTCTGAGGTTAGAGAACCACCTACAATCAAATAAAATTTCATACGATCCTTGAAGTTGAAAATCTTATTCTTTTATGAGTTTTTGTCGAAACAGACCTTTAAAACCACTTTTTCGAAAAAACAACCTTTTAAAAGTTTTTTGCAACTTACAACCTAAAAAAGCCAATTTTTTGCGAAATGAAACCTAAAACCAATTTTTTCCGAGATAAGGGTGGGAGGTTATTCAAAACGGTTTTCTCGAGAGATCAAATCGAGGGGATGAAAGGAGAAGTTGATGAAAAGCGCAGAGAGAGAAGAGGATGAAGAGGAGAGAGAGAAGAGAGGAGATGAAAATCGACGGGGGTTAGGGAGGGTTTCGCCGGGGGGTGGTGAGGGGGTTTTGTTTGGGGGTGGTGGTGGGGTTTCGGTGGGGTGGTGGGGGGAGAAGGAAAGTGGAGGTTGGGGTGGTGAATTCGGGAAAGGGGGGGAAGGAGAGTGGTGGTTTGCGTGGTGGTTGCAAGGAGGATGAAGGAGAAAGGTGGTCGGGGTTGGTGTTCGGGGGGGAGGAGATGGGGTGAGGAGAGAGATTGGAGGTGCGAGTCGACGGTGTGCCCACACGATTTACGTGCAATGACGGAATTCGGAAAAGGTTTCATTTCGCAAAAAATTTAGTTTTAGGTTTCAATACGCAAAAGTTTCAAAAGGTTGTAAGTTGCAAAAACTTTTAAAAGGTTGTTTTTCGCAAAAAAGTGGTTTAAAAGGTTGTTTTGACAAAACTTCTTCTTTTATCTATTATGTTGAATTCTTGTCTCATTTCCTGTGAGGGTTCTTCTAATTTGCCTACTCTCTTAATTCTGAAAAGCACACCATCAGATGTGCTAAGAATAGGTTGTGTACTCATGTTATTCTGTCCCTTCGAGATTTGAGATATTATGAAGTACTCTAAACTATATGTTTACATTATCTACTTGTTGTGCCTGTCTAGGATAAAAGCAAGAAGTCTCCAATGGAGTTGATCAATGAAGTACCTCCCATTAAAGTGGAAGGCTGAATAGTTGCTTGTGAAGGAGGTTAGATTGAATTGCTAAAGACTTTCTTAGGCCATCACTCTTTAAGTAGACAGTATCTTTTGAATCTCTTATGCTGACAATGAGCTATTGGGGAAGCCATAATACTTAAAGAGTGCAAAATCAATTGACATGTTTTATTCTCTTTCCTGGTGGCAGCTGAGGAATCCTATGGGGCACCCGATTGAGTACATATGTCTTGACCTTGACGCACCAGCAATCTGCAAAGTACTGTGGCCTGCGCAACGTTCAAGATCATGGTCATCATCATCATTAGAAGCTGTTTTACCAATTTGTCTATGTAATTCCCCAATCTGCTTTGAAAACTGAGGGAATAATGTCAATGTAGTTTACATTTTTAAGAAATAAATAAAGAGCGGTAAAAATGCAAATAAAAGAATTAAGAACAAGCAAATGGTGTCGCGGAAAACCAAAGGACTAACATGGAAAAGCAGCGGGTGATTAGCACATGTGGCCAATCCACTTATGTCGATATCGCCCGTCAATATCGTACAAGAGTAGCTAGTTATGGAGTTTTCTTAGAATAGTTATAGACAGAGGAGAGCTTAATTAGCTAGGTTACAACTTTTCTATCTACGAAGCTTGGTTATACGATTACCCTCTCTCTTAATTAGCTGCTTCTTGTTCCGTAGGGCACCACAACCATGTTGCGGAATGGCAGGAAGATCAATATATTCCATTAAATGTGTTGTTTTCCTTGCTTTATTGCATTGCTCATAATCATCATGCAATCTCTTCTTTGTCATCTCCAACTTTTTCTCGTATGATATGGAGTCTAAACAAGACTTATTGCATTGCTTATAATCATTCTGCTGCAGTCTCTTCTTTGTCATCTCCAACTTTTTGTCGTATGATAAGGAGTCTAAACAAGACTTATTGCATTGCTCATAATCATCATGTAATGTCTTCTTTGTCATCTCCAACTTTTTCTCGTATGGTAAAGAGTCTAGACAAGCTTTAATCGTTGATGAAGATGGTTTTAGCACTTGAATCAGATGATGTTGGATCGGTGGCGGCGGCGGCGGCGGCAGCTGCAACTCTTCAAGAAAGTCTAGACAAGCCTTTTTAGTTGATGGAGATGGTTTTAGCACTTTATCCATAAGCTTCAATTCCTTGCCTTTCCCATAGCGATGATGCTGGATCGGTGGTGGCGGCGGCGGCGGCAGCAACTCATCAAGAAAGTCGCCCTTGTTAAACATAGGACCAGTAGTATAGATTCGGAAAAATCTCGTTTAGATCATCGTTCAATCCAAAACTCATGTCCCATAAAGATGCAGTTTCTTCCATGTTGCTGCAAAATATCAACTAAATAAAATCAGAATAATGGAATAAGAAGTAATATTGAACTAGATAATGAAAGCAAGGCATGCATGAACAACGTAAAAGAAGAAAGATACGTAAAAACTTTATATATGTGATAGCACCAATGTTTTTAGTGAACTGAAACCAAATCAGTAACATAAAACATAACAAAAACTTCATCATCTAAGGTTATTGACTAAGAATACATGAGTATATAAACATTAATCTAGTTCTTGGAAAACTGAAATTATCTATGATAAGAGAGACAACTAACTTTGCACTTTTCTTTAACATAGTGTACATGATTAAGAAAATAAATATCACAAGGAAAGTTTTTAACTCCAGTAAAGAATCAGATTATTATCGACCAAGTAATGAAAAGCTGAACTAACTCAAATCAACGTGAATATGTAGTAAAGAATTATCATCAAAGCTCAAAAATTAACAAAGTAGAATAAGTTGACACAAACATGCATATTAGAAAGAAAGATAACGGAAGTCCCTAAACTAACAAATAGAACACAAAATTTTTAACAAACGCAGATCATGAAAACTCAAAAACTAACATAGTAGAATAAGTTGACGCAAACATATTAGAAAGAAAGATAATGGAAGTCCTAAAACTAACAAAAACAACACAAAAATTTAACAAACGAAGATCATGAAAACGAAAAAATAAAACTTGCTTATTATTGATGATTAAGGGAACTCAAGATTCAAACCTTCACCACGGGAAAAAAATGAACAGCTAAGCTAGTTTTACGCCGAGCGTCGGCCTTAATAAGCGTGAAGATAAGCAAATCAGTTGTTGTTGTAGCTCGAATGAAACTATGGATGAACTAATAGGAGGAGTAAATGTAATGTAGCATTTATGTTCGTATTTCGTAGGCTATGTATATAAATGTAAGCTCGACTTGATGAACAAGGCAATATGTTATCCTAATCCTGATATAGGAACCTCAAATATATTCACTGGATGTCTTAATGCAAATAGGACAGTAAACTAACAAAAGGCCATGGATTAAGTTATTTACATTATTACAGTTATGATAGAATTATAATAGACGGTTAATGTGATAGAATTACAGTTATAAACATGAAAATATTTATCAGCTAAATTTATTTTATAAACTATAAATATATATATATATATATATATATATATATATATATATATATATATATATATATATATATATATATATATATATATATATATATATATATATATATATATATATACACATTAACTGGAATTTTCTAAAATCATCCGTTACAATAATAATTTTAGTGATACAAAAACTATACTATTGACTTGTGTGTCAAAAGTTATAATCATTTACTTGACGTGATTATAACTACTGGTTTAATTTAAAGAAAATTTGAAATCAAGTGCTATTTTTAACTATTTCTAAAGCTTATTTTTTCTTCTTTTATAGGGAAATTTATCAAATTTCACCTTTTAGATAATATTTTTATGAGAAACAACCTTTTTTAAAAAATTGGGCACCAACCCCTCTTATTTTCAATTATCTATTACATTTCGGGTCAAGTTGGTTCAACAAATTTCTTCTCAAAACAGCATGGCCTACGTATTCTTATTATTGGGTGCATTTATCTTAGTAGTGCTTAAGAACATTCTCAAAGTACGTACGGTATTTATTATTCTCAAAATGTCCTGGATTATACAAAAAGTATATACATACTTTGATTTTTTTATGTTTTTCCAATGTAAGTTATTAAAAGAATTAGAATACTCTTCTCTTAAGGGAGAATCATAATACATTGCCACACAAGTTAACAGGAAAAAAAATTAATCCATATCAAAATGAATATCCATGTGTTGCATCGTGCTGCAATAGTATGACCAAATTTAGAAGTTTGTCGACGATTTGATTGGCCTCTTGTAGACTTGAGTGAATTAGACTGAGAGTATGCTTGTTCAAGTCATGGAATGGAAAGGCAATAAACTCATATAGTAGAGGAGCGAAATGGTAATAAAATTTGTTACTTTTATTGGGTATTAAGCTCGAGCTTTGAAATGGTAAGAGAAACGAAATTATTACTACCAACAAACGGATTTTGTTAGTTGAGGGGAAAGGGGGGAAGGGAAAGTAACAAACTAGAAAAAATTATTATCAATTTACCACCAAGTAATGGTAATGGATTGAAGAGATGTTGAACCAAACAAAAAGAAAGGGAATCGATATTAACCAAACATACAGCGATGATACATGGTTAAATATGAGTAAAATGCTCCTACGTCAAAGACTTAATTAGTCCTTACACGGTTGCACCCTTAGATATAACACTACTCTGGAGTCTGGAGTGTGTTGCACTATCGAGTGTCTAAACATTCAGACCATGACAAATAGCTTCTTTGAATGTGTATCATCATATATTGTTATATTTTTTTATACAATTAGTCAATTAACGACATTATTGTTCCTTCAATTTGTAAATTACCTCTCTAAATAACAAACTAAGATAGAGATCATTTAATTTTACCTGCTTCCAAACCAGTATAAAAAAACTTAGTCCTGTAAAATGTACATGAAACTTTCTTTAAAATGAGAAGGACCTTGTACAAGAACTTGTATGAAGTATTGCATATTGTTCTAAAGCAAGAAGATTTACTGTACATTCTGCTTAATTTTTGAGTTTTGCCTGAGCAACACTGGCGGATGCAGGTGGTTCATTGGGGGTACTGCAGTACCCCCAAAGTGGAAATTTTTTGTGGAAATTTATACCTAAACTAGAACACTTAAGAAAGCAATGAAGGAGAAAGAAGAGAGAGAAAGAAAATATGCTCATCTCCATAAAAGATTGCACGCTGGAACTGGTAGAAAGAAGTGAGAGAAAGAAGAATTGGGGCTTTTCTGCTTTTTAGGGAGTTTACATTACATGCCATGTAGAATTGTAGATGTAGATAAAGCAAATAAATTTATCTTGTTTAATGATGTCTTAGCTCATCATCCCGTCCCATAAAAGCAAAAGGATAGAATTACAATCCAATTAGATCACCAAATCCCTAATACTCTCTTGGTTATTAATTTGATTTCTAATGGACTATTTATTATTGGTTATTAATTTGATTTCAAATGAAGTATTTATCAGATAATAATTAGTTTATTTGTTTATTGGGTATAGAAAATTACACATGGATCAAAAAATTGAGGGACAACAAACTGGATCTTCGATAATTTGTGTAATTTTACTTATTTATTTTCATATTTTGAGATTTATGACGTTAATTATTGAACTATGTTTTGGATTGTAATATTTATGACGTTAAATATCGAGACCAAGGTTTATTTAAGTAATCACAGTACCCCCGATTTGAAAATCCTGGATCCGCCACTGCTGAGCAACAAGAACAAACTATCAAGTTTTTGCATAGACGGGGAGGCTGGGGATGCCATTGAACGGAGATGATGGGTAGGGACCCGCTATAAGAAAAGAAAGAGACAGTGAAGGAAAAATCTTTCTAGTGAGTGTTGGACCCCATTTTTCATAATGGCGGTATTTGTTAATTTCAAAATTAGAAGATAAGGGGCTTCACTTATCTTGGGCGTATAAAATGTGTGTTGGGCCCCACTACTTCAACTACTTGAGGAAATAGAGGAGAATCAGTTACAAGGGAGCTAGGAAGGATCCTATTTCTAAGGCATAGTCAACGGTAACAAGGGTGGCTCTCATAGTCTATATATATGAAATGTAATTTAGTTTACAGTCATTCATTAGCTCTTAACTACTCCCAACGCTTATAATCAGTCATTCTCTCCTCCTCCATTAAAATTCTGCAATCTTGTACTAGTCGCTGTTGTACTTACGAGTTGTCATTGACGGCGACACAACCATAGTGGATTGGTGATCAAGAGAATCACCCGCGGTTTTTCCCGTCATTCGGGTTTTCCGCGTCAACAATCGTTTGTCTTTTTACTCTTTTAATTGCATTCTTGTTAATCGTTATTTATTACGCATTTGTTTAAGTATATTGCTCTTGTTGTGGGCTTCCTAACACCTTTTGCGTACTTGGTACAAAATCGGCATAAACAATTTGGCGCCCACCGTGGGGCCCTCAGCAAGATCTATATACACTTGTTATTATTTCTTCTTACTTTATATTCTCTCCATTAGTTCGTCTGTGCCTTTTCCTTCTTTTCTGTATTGACAATGGCAGGAGAATGGGTGACAACTCAAGAAGTCATCGACGAGCTCAAACGCGTCAAAGCAGCAATGGCCACGCTGAAGGAAAGCTACGTTGCGTCTTGCATGGAGAATCAGAGCTTGAAGTCCGCCCAGCGGCATTCCAAGGGAGCTAGGTCCCGCAACGTTGACGGCGTCCCCAGGATGCCCAATCTAGATGAAGAGGCGTTCGAGACTCCACTGAACTGTAACGTTCCTTTGGACGATGATGATTCTGACGGCGATGCTGACGATGACGCCGCCGTCGCCGCTTCAAGGAAGCCAACGGCGTCCCCTACCAAAGATCCGATCCAGCCAACGCCTCCAAAGAACTAGAAGACATGATCGCCAGGATCCCCGCGGCCCCCGCCCTATGGAGAAAGCGACGCCGAACAGCTATGCGGATTCGCCCTTTGCTGACCCTATTGCAATGATCGAGCTTCCGAAGCGGTTTTCTGTCCCAACCATGAAGCTGTACGACGGCACCTCAGATCCTAATGACCATGTCGCTCAATACAAGCAACGGATGATAACCATCTCAATTCCTCGGAACATGCGCGAAGCTTGTATGTGCAAAGGCTTCGGGTCAACATTGACCGGACCAGGCCCTACAATGGGTTTATCCATCTCAAGAACGGCACTATCTCTTCCTTTGCTCAATTAATTAACGCTTTTAATTTACAATTTGCTAGTAGCCGTAAGATGGAGAAATAAGCTAGTGATTTGCACATAATTGTGCAAAAATCTGACGAATCTTTGAAGGAGTTTGTCAACAGGTTTAACAGGGAGAAGGTATCAATCCCCAACTGCGACGTGAGGACGGCGATTGAAGCTTTCCGACGAGGATTGGATGAAGAGTCAGATTTGTACAAAGAGCTGACAAAATATCCTTGTCCAACGTTCGAGGACGCCCAGGCCAAAGCTTTGGCTCAGATCAGGTTGGAGGAAGACAGGCAATCAAGAAAAGCATTCAATGACGTCGGCAGCAGGAAATCAACGCCGGCCAAACAAAGTTCGTGGCGCCCAAAGCCATACGACCGTCCGCAACAAGTCCACAGCGTCCGCCAGAGTGGAACCATAAGAGATTGGAAGAGTGACCCCGGCTTGCCGCCCAAACTTGCCGAATATGGGTTCAGCGTCGACGTGTCAGGTATTGTTAATACTTTACGTTCTTTAGGTAACACTGTTAAGTGGCCTTTCAGGAATGAAAAAGCAGCACCCCGACGTGACAAGTCTAAATGGTGCGAGTTCCATGGAGACCACGGACACGACACCGATGAATGTGTTGCCTTACGACGCGAAGTGGCGCACCTCCTCAAACAGGGTCATCTAAAAGACCTGTTGACTGAAAAGGGAAAAGCAACAACGTCAACATATGACGAACGACGGCAACCCCCTATGTCGCCGACACATGTGAAGGTAATCAATGTTATTAGCGGTGGATCAGATATCTGTGGATTAACCTATTCTCGCAGCTGAAGCGTCATGCGAGAGCGTCCCAAATCAAGACGCCATCCCCAAGGAACTTCGTCATCCTCGTGACGCCGAACTCGAAGCTATGCCCATTACATTCGACGAAGACGATCTCGGAGACGACCGAGACATCCACCACGACGGACTGGTAATCTCTCTAACTGTTAGCAATTGTTTACTAAAACGTGTGCTAGTGGATAATGGCAGTTCAGCCAACGTCCTTATGAAAGACGCATTAGAAGACATGGGTATCGACGAGCGCGATATCATCCGGAAATCTACCGTCCTCGTCGGGTTCAGCGGCGAAGCCAAACATACCATGGGAGAAGTGACGTTGCCCACTTACGCTAAAGGAGTAAACATACCAACCAAGTTCTACGTCGTGGATTGTCCATCCTCTTATAACGTCATCCTGGGAAGACCCTGGATCCACAGCATGAAGGCCGTCCCTTTCTCATATCACCAGTCCTTAAAATTCCCTACCAAGTGGGGAGTGCAGGAGATCAAAGGGGACAGACGGATAGCTCGAGAATGTTATAAGACGTCCCTCAAACCTCGTAAGATGGAAGCATAGCAATTACAGTCGCAGACGTTGGGGGAGCAGGGTTTTGACGAGCAGCAAGTCGATGAAGTCATCCTTGACGCCGGCAAACCAGATCAAATAGTCAAGATAGGAGCGTCATTAACCCCCGACGTTCGCAAACAGGTAATCGAATTTCTTACAGCTAATGCTGATTGTTTTGCATGGTCGCACGAAGATGTAACAGGTATTGACCCCGACGTCATATCACACAAGCTCAACGTCGACCCATATCACAAGCCAGTAAAGCAGAAGAGACGCAAGTCCGCTCCTGAACGAAATCAGATAATCAATGACGAGGTCCAAAAGTTAATTGACACCGGCAAGGTAAGAGAAGTTAAATATCCAGATTGGCTAGCTAACGTCGTCGTTGTAGGAAAAAAGAATGGAAAATGGCGAGTTTGCATCGACTTCACCGATCTCAACAAAGCTTGCCCGAAAGATCCGTTCCCATTGCCACACATTGATGCCCTCGTCGACGCTACTGCCGGGCATGAGCTACTGACGTTCATGGATGCCTTCTCCGGATATAATCAAATCCTTATGCATCCAGATGATCAGGAGAAGACGTCGTTCGTCACCGACCGCGGCATCTACTGCTACAAGGTTATGCCGTTTGGGTTGAAGAACGTCGGTGCCACCTACCAACGTCTAGTGAACGCCATGTTCAAAGACCAGCTAGGAGACACCATGGAGGTATACATCGATGATATGTTGGTGAAATCCAAGGCTGCATGTGACCACGTCTCACATCTACAACAAGCATTCGACGTCATTCGAAGGTATGGAATGAAACTTAACCCTACTAAGTGTTCTTTTGGAGTGTCTGCAGGGAAGTTCTTGGGGTACATCGTGACGCAGCGAGGCATAGAATCTAGCCCTGACCAAATAAGGGTCATCATCAACATCCAATCCCCAAAGAACATTAAAGAAGTGCAGAAACTTACTGGACGCGTCGCCGCCTTGAATCGGTTCATTTCCAAATCCTCCGATAGGTGTAGGCTATTCTACGATATCTTAAAAAAGAACAAGGGCTTTGAATGGAACGAGCGTCATGAACAAGCATTGCAAGAACTCAAGGAGTATTTGATGACGCCGCCTTTACTATCCAAGCCGACGGCAGACGAGCCGCTACAACTTTATGTCGCCGTCAGTGAATCGTCAGTCAGTGTCGTCCTGACTAGAGAAGATGCAACAGGTCAAATGCCCATTTATTATGTAAGTAAATCCCTTATCGACGCCGAAACCAGGTATTCCTCTTTAGAAAAGCTCGTTTTAGCATTATTCACTGCCTCTAAAAAATTGAAACATTATTTTGAGGCACATGTCATACATGTAAAAACTAACTACCCTATCAAGTCAATCTTGAGACGTCCAGAATTAACAGGAAGAATGAGCAAGTGGGCTATTACTCTTAGTAGTTATGATATCGTATACCGCCACGAACGGCGATAAAATCACAAGTCTTGGCAGATTTTGTGGGCGACTTGACCCACGATTAGAGGCATCGGCACAAAGTGAGGTAAGTATGCTTGATGTTAACACAATTAATACTAAATGGGTGTTACATGTAGACGGATCCTCGAACTTTCGAGGCGCCGGATTAGGCATATTGCTGAAGTCGCCACAAGGGGACACTATAGCCCGAGCTATTAGTTGTGATTTTAAAGCTACAAACAATGAAGCAGAATATGAAGCACTATTGGCTGGTTTGACTTTAGCTAAAGATCTCGCAAGCCACCGACATTGAGGTATACAACTGACCAATTGTTAATAGTTAGCCAAATCAAAGGAGAATTCGCCGCTAAGGACTCTAAAATGACGGCGTACTCGGAGGCAACCAAGTCAAAGGTAAAATTGTTTGCAAATTTTAACATTCATCGATCCCAAGGGATCAAAATACGCAAGCAGACGCATTGGCCAATATTGGCTCGGCCATGAGAAAATTAGGATTCAAGAATATACCCATAGTGCACTTAGCGACACCAGCAATCGACCGATCAGCAAACGACGACGACGTCAACGAAATCAGGGTGACGCCGTCAACTAGTTGGATGACGCCAATCATCTCATATCTCAAGGACGACATACTCCCGGACGACAAGCTACAAGCAAGAAAGGTACGCTTTAAATCTTCGATGTATGTTCTGATTGACGACGTACTTTTCGAAAGTCTATTGCAGGACCTTATTTACGTTGCCTTGACGGCGACGAATGCAAGCAAGTACTCCAAGAGATGCACGACGGGAGGCTGCGGTAACCATTCGGCGGACGCATCTGTCTAATGTAACTTTGAGAATGGGATACTACTGGCCGACATTGAGACGTGACGCCGCCGAATACGCCAAAAAATGTGATGCTTGCCAATGACATGCTGCCATGTCTCATAAACCAGCGAGAAAAGTTGCACCCAACCATTACCCCGTGGCCATTCATGAGGTGGGGGATGGATATTGTCGGCAAACCGCCTCAAGCACCGGCGAAAGGTGTTCATGTTAGCAATGACGGACTATTTTTCTAAATGGATTGAAGCCGATTCATTCACCCAGTGCACGCGACAAAGAAGTCATTACTTTTATTTGGCGAAATATAATCTGCAAGGTTCGGCGTACCATCAGAGATAATCTGCGACAACGGTTCACAATTCATCAGTACACCCACGCGTAACTTTCTGGCCAAATGGAATATACAACTAAGTACCGCGACGCCGAGATATCCACAAACCAATGGACAAGCTGAGTCAAGTAACAAGTCAATTATAAAGATCATCAAACGACGCTTGAAAGCGGCCAAAGGTAAGTGGGCGGAGGAATTACCATCAATTCTTTGGGCAAACAGAACCACTCCCAAGACGGCGACGGGGCAAACGCCGTTCTCACTAGTTTACGGCTGCGAAGCAGTTTTACCCCCAGAAGTACAGATTCCGACGGCAAGATATGGACTATTGACACCCGAAAGAAACGAAGAGGAGATACGCCACGACCTCGTTACTAGCGAAGAATTGAGAGAGGCAGCACTCGTAAGAATGGCGTCACAACAACAGATAGTGGCCCAAAGTTTCAACAAGAATGTTAAAGCAAAGGCATTTAAGGTAGGTGACTGGGTCCTTAGAGAAGTATTCCAGAACACTAAAGAACTTAATGCAGGTAAACTAGCACCAGCTTGGGAAGGGCCATATCGTATACGGAAAGTAGTAGGCAACGGCGCCTACAGGTTGTGCACAAAGGAAGGTAAACAAGTCCCACGAAGTTGGAACGCCGTCCACCTGAAACTTTATCATTTCTGAAATTAATGTTGATGACAAAAGGGACGCCGTCACAGGTAAATAATTGATTGAAACATACCTCTTTTTAATCATGTCATTTTGTTCTCAACATATTTTCAGTCCTTTAAAAGTACCATTGACATAAGCAACATACTGACTTGAGCGTCGGAGGGCCGTTGGTAAATCCAACGGCCATCTCACTTTTGTTCATGAAGACAGGTATGTACGACAAAGACGCATCGGCAAAGGATACTCTCAATCAGACAACACACAGTAACCTGACGCCGTCACACTCGAAGACGGCGGTAACTTACATCAGTGTGCCGGAGCTCGACGGCGGTCAGGCAAACACAATGTGACTACTATACAATAAGGAACACACACCTTAAGAAGTCATCAACACTACAGACAAGCTAAGCATACTTAATTGGAAGTGGTGATTTAGCCCTTCATGACAATTAATGTTGCAAATAGCTCCCTACACTAAAGGTACCTATTTACATATATACATACGCACAACGACATTTGACAAAACATACATGGGGCAAGTAAAACACACAACGAAGAAACATTTGATATCCGCCGTTACGGCAATAAGGACAACTTAAAACTTGCGATTGTTTGAAAGTAAATCAGTGTTCTAGAGCCAAATGCAATTAAACAAAAGGGAAATTGTTCTATGTCGGTGGCACAGCACCATGCAAAAACTAAACATCGAAAACCATTGTTTAATTTGTGTCCATCACATCTTTGTTTTCACCACCAGGGATCGACTCATTTGTCTCAGTCGTTTCAAGCATGCGCCGCAACGCCGTCGGGGAAGAAGATCGGCGTCCGGACCCGTAAGCGTCAAGAAACATCTTGATGTCGTCCTCCCGGGGTCCATGACGCCGTTTGGCCATCTAGGAATTGCTTCATCAACCTTGCCTTGGTCCTCCAAGTATAAAGGCTGGCGGCGTTAATAAGCTCCTCTTGTAACGTCGTCACCCTGGCTTCTAGCTCGGCAGTACGGACGTCCAGCGTCTCCTTGAGTGACGCTGCTTCCACAACTTTGGCACCCAATTCTTCTTGAAGTGATGCCACTTCAGCAGTCTTAATCTTCAACGCCTTCTCGGCCTCCGACTGAGCAGAAATAGATCTCTCTAGTTTCGCTCGAAGGGTTTTGCATTCCTTGTCCGCAGTAATTGCGGAGGCTGCGGATGGCCAAAGAATTTTGGATGGCCTATGCAAGGAAATAACACAAGTCAAACATTGCGAAGTGCAGGAGATACATTACTACTAAGTGAACACTAACTTACATGTAGTTGTAGCGCCAACCCTTCGTCGGCAATTTGATTAATTGGAAGCTTCGCGAGACGTTTTTGCGGTGCAGGGAAGGCTAATTTCTCAGTGTCAGGCCAAATAGTAGGAGTAGTGTGCTCTAAAAACCCCTTGGGGAGAGAAATACTGAAGCTTCCTTCTTTAGTCGGCGTTGATTCTCCGACGACGTCGGTATCGCCAAGTTTGACGCCGGCAGCGACTCGGACGATAGGAGTAACAATGCGAGGAAGGGCGGGCATGCTAGCCTGGGCCCTCTTCCTTTTTAAGGTTCTTTCCAGCATCTCCGTTTCCGTCAGAACGACTATCGGAGACTTGCTTTTGGTGGACTTGGTGTTTTCTGGCGACAGTACGACATTATGAGCACGGAATTACATCAGATAAAAGGTGACGACGTTAACACATACACACTACCTGAAGCCATTGAAGGAGAACTGTGGTTGGAAGGTTCGTCGGGGTCTTGGGGATGTTCGTCGATGTCGGCAGGCACAAGATTGAAATTGGCCCTAAATGCACGTTCCTCCGAGGAGTAAGTTTTCAAAATCCGGTTGTGTTTGGTATGGGAGTAGTCGCTGTCCTCCAACGACAAAGGTAAGATCTCTGCAATACACCACAAAATTAGACGTTGTCAATTTTCTAAGCCAACAAAAATTCACAAAATAAGCCAAAAATTATACCTCCGGAATTCCAGCCGTCGCATAAAAAAGCGTAATCTTTCCCCAACGATGCCTTTTCTACAAATACGTACCTTTTCTTCCATCCTCTGTCATTAGCCCCAGTATTACCCACAAGGGATAAACGCCCAGATCTCAAGAACAGGGTGTACCTCGTGTTTTCAACCTTTTTCACTTCATACACATGCAGTAAATCCACTAACCCAAAGTCCATGTTCATACCCTTAGCCAAAACATCGATTACATGGATAATCCTCCGAGCCAAGGGCATAATTTGTCCAGGGCTTACTTTAAGGGTGTCAAGAAATTCAGTCATGAGAGGGCAAAGGGGGAATTTGTGGCCAATTTTGAAGGGGTACTCGTAAAAAACTACCCAACCCATGGGGGCGATCGTCGGGACGTTCTTCCTTTTCAGGAATTCGGACCTTTGTTCGGAGGGGTAACCCAGTTCTTTCTACAAAGTCATCTATTTCTTCTTCTATAAAGGTGCTAGGTACACTAGGGCCTCCAATTACACCGGCATTGATAACAATCACCTCCCCACTGATTTCAGAAGGTTTGGGGGGGATTTGCTAGCTTTTCTAATTTTGACAAAGATCTTTAGGGGCCATGGGTGAAGAATTCAAAGAAACAGAAACAAGAAGACAAAGAGTTATTACACCGCTTTTGCTCGCCGAAGAGAAGCCGCGAAAGAGGAGGGAGAAGCTCTTGATTCTTCGAAAAGAGAAAATATTTTTGAAAAGTTTGAAGTGACAAGGGGGAGTTGAAGGGGTGGCGTGTGCTTTATACCATGGGGACGTGTGCAGTTAGGCGGTTGAGAGCAGTTCTTGGGCTGAGTAATTGTTGTAGTTCCCCAAGGCAGTTGAGAAACAACATCAATTAGGGGCAATTGTTGGACCCCATTTTTCATAATGGCGGTATTTGTTAATTTCAAAATTAGAAGATATGGGGCTTCACTTATCTTGGGCGTATAAAATGTGTGTTGGGCCCCACTACTTCAACTACTTGAGGAAATAGAGGAGAATCAGTTACAAGGGAGCTAGGAAGGATCCTATTTCTAAGGCATAGTCAACGGTAACAAGGGTGGCTCTCATAGTCTATATATATGAAATGTAATTTAGTTTACAGTCATTCATTAGCTCTTAACTACTCCCAACGCTTATAATCAGTCATTCTCTCCTCCTCCAATAAAATTCTGCAATCTTGCACTAGTCGTTGTTGTACTTACGAGTTGTCATTGACGGCGACACAACCATAGTGGATTGGTGATCAAGAGAATCACCCGTGCTTTTTCCCATCATTCGGGTTTTCCGCGTCAACAATCGTTTGTCTTTTTACTCTTTTAATTGCATTCTTGTTAATCGTTATTTATTACGCATTTGTTTAAGTATATTGCTCTTATTGTGGGCTTCCTAACACCTTTTGCGTACTTGGTACAAAATCGGCATAAACAGTGAGTATCCAATCACAAAAAAGTTATAAACAAATAATGTTTGTAATTATTATGAACTAGGCACTCCTTGAAACCGCTTTTCATGTTCTTTCACAAGTACAAAAAAGCTACAGATAGTAGTCTCATAATTCTTGTGAAGCTGTAATATATGATTATGGCTAGATAACATATATTTTGCCTGCAAATAAGAGAGATAATATAGTGTGGTAGCCACCAAATAAAGTTACTTAATTGGCCTTTTTTTTATTTGTTCACATATACCATTCAATCTTATCATAAAAATATAAAGGTAAAAGACTATAATACTTGTATAAATTTTACAATCTAAAAGTATCAACTTGTAGGAAGTTGAGTCACCACAAGTTATATACAAGCTAAGAAATTTTTTACTTTTTGAAAGAGAAAGGTTAATTCATTAACTGAAAGGCATACGACATCAACAATCGATCTTAAAGAAAGATAAGATACAATTTAACTTGATCTAATGAAATTATTTTATGTTATAACTATGATGACAAATTGACAATAAAATAGATATGTGAATAAAGCATACCACCTTTTGTTTACTGAATCATGCAACTTTTTATAAGAGCGTTTATCATTCTTATAAAGTTTTGAGAAGAACTCTTTTTATTGGACCGTGCAGATAACATACGAAAATTCGGTAATGATTGTAACTTTGTATAACAAACCGTCAACGAATTGCATCGTTGGAATAAACAGTAAAAACCAAATTCTAAACTCACATAAGGAGATATTAATATATCAAACTCCAAACTCTTACTAGAGGAGACAAAGAACCAAAGATTTTGACAAAAAACTCTAAAAAAGATATAAGGGGCATGTTCAGCATTAACTTTTGAAGTAGTTTTTAGTGTTCAGCAAAAACTTTAATAACGGTGAAAAGTAGTGTTTGGCGAAGTAGTGTTTGAAGTAACTATTGGCGTTTGAATTAGAGTTATGATAAAGCTATAAAAATTAGCTTTTGGATAGAGGTAGCTTTTGAAGATTGAGTATGATTTATTTTTGTTGTTTTTCTAATTACTAGCTAGTTTTACCGAACACTAGTAATCATAAAAATAATTTACACATTTAAACTTTAACAACTAATATTTGACAGCTACCTTTGCAGAACAGACCTAAGATAATTATTTTAACAAAAACTATAAAGCAAGTAAATAAAAGCCAAAATTTCGAGCTTACCACTATAAAAAAAAATAGAAGCACTTTTCCAACTAGCTAAGGAAAATTTTGGGTTTTTTAAGAATAGAACGGATAGAGAGACGGGCAGTTAGGTCGTTAGCTAGGTAAAAGTTCATTATTATGCATATTATATTGAATATGTCCTTGTAAAATATGTCCTTGTAAAAGTTGTAACTTGTTCAGCTTTTGTATTATTTCCCACCCTTCAACTTTGATGAAATGGTGTGTTGATCCTTAGCCGTAATCTGGTGCTAGTTTGAGTTTCTTTAATACGAGTTAATGATCCCCGTCAAAATAAAAAAGTTAATTATCAATGAGATTAGAAAACCTCATCTAGCTAGTTTGCTTCCCAATCTTTTCAAATCATCGTTCTACATGCATGTGAACCCTAATCGAACCAACCACTAGATTCATGCTTGTCACCATTAGGTAAGAGCGTTCTTTCTAACCTCAAATAGTCTGTCTTAGTTATGTTTGATCTACCTCAACCTGCTATATACTTCCTCCGTTCCATAATAAGTGAAACACTTACTATTTTAGAACGTTTCAAAATAGGAAAAATGGATCAGAATACCCCCAACTTTAGGCGGTCCGCTTTTAATACCCCCAACTTTGGATTATTTTTAAATACCCCCAACTTTGGGGGTGATCCGCAAAAATGCACCCAGATGACTTGTAACTCTTTAGCAAGGTAATTTTTTTTCCATCCTCTACTTCTTCTTCCTCCATTACAACCACCACATAGCCACCAGCCCACCACTACCACGACCTCCCACCCGGCCCCACACCCCATCCCCACCCCGCCCACCCACCGAATCTCCCCCCCCACCCCGTCACCACCTTAATTTGAACCCCTCCCCCAACCCCGCCCACCACCTTTGAACCCCTCCCCCCCCCCAACGCCCAGCCACCACCTTCGAACATCCCCCCCCACGCCCCGGCCCAACCCTCGCAGCCCCCATCCTCGCAGCCTCCCCGCTCCCCCACCACCCCGTTGAATACTCGAATTCCCCCCACCCACCACCGGCTCCTTTGCCACCATAGAATACCTTCCCGACCCTATACATATACACACCTCCTGCTTCCTTTCCCAACAGGAACAACCCTATTCCTAAAATACAACCTCGTCGACTCCAACCCGCACAGCATAATCGCAGCATCGTTGCTGCCAAGCTCAAGAACAACAACATTATGCCTCATAAGAGACCCGAGAGAGAGCCTCCACGGCCTTCAAGTACCCCCCACAAGGAGCCCCATCATAGGGGGCGATATCCGAAAGCCGAACCCTCACAGGAAGAACCTCAGGTTGGAATGCAGAAATGGGAACATCATGATCAGTAACACGGTGGGAGGAAGAAGAAGAAGGAGGCGACACCGAAGCGAGAGGTGAAAGAGAGAGCGGAGTGGTTGTTGAAGGTGGTCGAGAACATACAAAGAAGGGAGAAATCAGAGGTGGTTGTTGGTGGGAGTGAAGGTGGTGACGAAGGTGGTAGGGAGGAGAGAGAAATGGTGGTGAGGGAAGGTGGCAGTGGGGGGTTGGGGGTGGGGGGATGAGGAGAGGAGAGAGAGAGATGAGCAGAGGGGGGTGGGGGTTTTGGTTTACCAGTTCATCCGGTCATAACAGGTAAATGGTGCATTTTTGGCGGACCACCCCCACAGTTGGGGATATTTAAAAATAATCCAAAGTTGGGGGTATTAAAAGCGGACCGCCCAAAGTTAAAGGTATTCTGATCCATTTTTTCTTCAAAATAAGTGAAACATACCTTAAATGGAAAAAAGAAAGTGACAAAATGACAAGAGTACCCATCACAAACTTGTGTGGTTTGCTTTTCTCTCTCCTCCTTTTGATAATGAAAAGGGTATTTTATGACTTTTTGACTTTTGAAAGTGATGTTTATTAAATCTTGTGCCCAATCCCTATGTTTCACTTATTATGGAACGGAGGAAGTATGTAATAAGCACTCGAAAATTTAACATGCATGGTTCGACTAATGTGATCTGTATATGCGAGCTGGTTAGAAATTCCAATCTTTTTCACTATAGTGAATAGTGGTCAATCTTGGAGTAATTCACAGCGTAAAGAGTATTACAAGCATATGCATTATTGTATCTCGCTGCCCACGAACAATCACACTTTTCTTCATCACCAAGATTAAAATCCACATATCTAAACCTACAAATTAATCTTTGACTGGTTGAGTGGTTGTGATAAACCGTTATTAGCTAAATTCATGTCAGGTCGTCAGTTAAATTAAAGAAACTAGCTTTTTTTGAGGTGAAATTAAGGAAACTAGCTAGTCCTACTTGTATTTTCTTTTTGTTATACCTATAGTATTTTTTTTTTGACGTCGAGACACGTGCTACTTACTATCTACTTGGGTCATTAGTAACCCTTTCAACACTTAGAAGAGAAAGTAAAACCAAATTACAAGAAATTAAAAGGGTAGAATAAGCTCCTCCGTTGGATCCTTGGTTGTTGAGATGATTTGCCATCGGTGGTACTTCTATTGGAGATGATTGAGCGCCAATTGGAATCACACACACCGGGGACACGTTAAAACCTGGGAATCTTGAAAAACAAAGACAGAATGAGAAGGGTAGTATTGATCCGAGCCGGAGACAACGAACATGAATTGCTCACAAGCAACAAAAGTCACTAAAATTGACTTGATAAGCATGCAATGAACCCCCAAAAAATGAGGAGCAGCGTATAGATAATAAGTTTTGAAAGCGATGAAATTGGATTATGACATAGCACCAGCATCCTTAGTATCTATTGCTTGAGCTACTTGCATTATTTTGCTGACTATATCTCACTTTGACTCGCTAAACATGTTGTTGCTCTCCTTTTTGATAATGTCAAAAGGGGGAAGATGGGTATAATACTTAGACTAATGAACATGTTGATGCTCTCGTATTTGGTTATCCTAATAAACATGTTACTTGTGAATTAGACTAATGAACATGTTGATGCTCTCTTATTTGGTTATCCTAATAAACATGTTACTTGTGAATGATGTTGAGTTATCTTCCCTAATGTGATTAATGGTGCATATTTTGAGGGGAAAGTATTATTTGTTTGTCATCATCAAAAAGGGGGGAAATTTGTTGTGACTCTAAGTCAATGTTATTTTGATGATGATAAACACTCTATGCTATAACATGTATGTGTGTAACAGTGATCTAAGAAAGCTATCAAGATTGGATGTTCATGAAAGATCAAGAACTTGAAGATATGGAAGCTTAGGTCTAGTTATGTTCTTAGTCATGTTTATGCAATGTAATTAACGTATTGGAACTTTGTGATAAATTAGAAATATGAAATTAGGATGATTAACTATTTTCTTAGAGATAAAAATATAGGTAATTATATTAATTTCATGTTTCTATATTTAAAGAATATAAAAAGGGGAGTTTTGAATTTCAAAAATTAGTTTTGAAAGGAAAATATTTTTTACAAAGATTTTCGGATAAAGAGTTTTGTAAAAACTGATTTTAAAGAAAATGTTTCTTTAAAAACATTTTCGGAAAAAAGAGTTTTAAAAAATCTGATTTTTAAGAACAAGATTTTGATAAAGATTTTCGAAAAAAAGAAAAAGAAGAGTTTTAATAAAAACGATTTTAAAGAAAACATTTCTTTAAAAAATTTTCGAAAAAGATTGTTTGTAAAAAAGAAAAAAACTGATTTTTAATGATAACGATTCTTATAAAGTTTGTTTAGATAAAAACTTATTTAAAATCTGATTTAGAGTTGGCATAAGATATGGAGGAATCCTTAATTATCTTATAAGGAAAGAAGGAAATCAGTTTTTATAAAAGATAAAATTGGTTTTTGAAAAGGAAAAGAATTATATCCCTTTATTTTAGGAATAAAAATTATTCAAGAAGATAATTATTTCTTGGAGAATAATTTTTATTCAGTTGATGAAGTTATATAAGGGATAGAAATCAGTATACTATCACACGTTTTTAGATGTGGCGAGATTAATATTTTGAGAGCTGAAAACGATCTCCCATAGCACAGTGTACGGCACAGAGTTCTAGTAAGTTAAGGTCTCTAAACAAAGTTTGTAACGATCCTCTATTTGCTTGAATAAGAAGCACGCTTTTGAGGAATCATTATTTCTGTAATCTTTCATATTATAGAGAGTAGCAACACTTAGGGTTAAGTGTTGGGGAGCACTACTAGAGTTAGTAGTGGGGGAATCGAATTGTATCAAGGGTTTGGTATTTTACGATTCAAATAATAAAAGGGTAGTTTGTGTCGACGTAGATCTCAAAGGTGAGATTGAACCACGTTAAATTCCTATGTCTTATTATTTGATTTCATTGTTTTATTGTTTGATACAATTTCGTTTGAGTAAAAACATCAATCGGAGAATTTACGAGTGAATAACACAGTGCACAGCACTGTGCCATAAGAGTGTTTTTGCGAAAATCGATTAGTTTTAGCCACTCAATTCAACACCCCCTTCTTGAGTGTCACCTTGAGTTCCAACATGTGTTATGCAATGCAGTAGAAAAGAAAAACTTGTTCGTAAGTTTTGCCTGTACCATCTTTTGCTGTGACTTGCGAGTATGAGGGTCGATTTCGTTGGCTCTATGATGGTAGAAATGCAAGCTATAACCGGTTTGTATATACTTGGAAGTATATCCAATTAGCTCTTGCTTCAAGTTTTAAACCGCCCTGCTTTGGACAGTCATTTCTTTGTGCAAGGCTGTATCTGTTGGATCTGGCTTTATGATCACGTTTTTGTTGCAGAGATGTGAGTGGGTGAGATATAAATTTACACTTTTTGGCAGGCAGAGCATGAGTATCAAAGAACAAGAAATCGAGAGCTTGTAGACCTGCAAGAAAAATTAAACCTGTTTAATTTTATAAAAATTATAGTAATTAAGTAGATAAAAAAAATTATTGTAATAAACGATGTTGAACATCATACTTTCTTCTTTTATATTTTTAAATTATTTCAATTAGACTAACATAAGATTACTTATAGTCATAAAAGAAACCTAACTAACTAAATGAATTTCTAAAACCAAAACTATAAATTGTTTTAATTAGACTAACATGGCATGAGTTTTAGTCGTTAATAAAAAAAACCTAACTAACTAAATGACTTTTGGTTACATCATAAAAAAGAATATACTAAAAACCGAACAACTTTAGCCGAAACCTAAAACCCCTCTTTCTCTCTAATGCTCTCCCCACGTGAAACCCTAAGCGAGCATAGCTGCTCTCATAGGCTCGCTGGTGGTTTGCCTGAGCGCTCTTCGCTCATCCTCGTCGCCAGCGAGCCTACTCCCATCAACGCTTCTTCGTTCCAGTCATCTCCGGCAGGGTAGTAGACGGCGGAGCAGGTTCGCCGCTTTCTCACCGCCACTTTTTAAGTTTCTCACCGGCAGCTCAGTGTCGCTGTAAGGAGGTATTCAGATCTAGAGTCACATCCTTGGGCAACCTCTCTCCAAAGCTTTCCCAAACGCTGTCGTCGATTATCTCGCCAGTAAAGGTAAAGTTTACGGTTGGGGTTTCTTTTTTGGGTTAGGAATTGCTAAATCGAGGTTATTGAATCTGTTTTAATAAGGAATTGTCTACCTTCTACTGGAGCTAACCTTGTCGCCGTCATCTTGCGATTTCGAAGTTACCCTGATCTTGACAATAAAGGTAAAGATTAGGTTAGGGTTTCGGTTTTTGTATTAGGACTTGGCCATTTACTTGGATTTCCCCCGCCTTTGTTTGGTTTAGCGGTGGTTAGATTTTGGTTGCTCTTTTCTAGCTATTTGTCTCAATATGTCTGAATTTGGCCTCTATTTAGTTAATTGGATGTTTTTTTATCAAGGTTGTTGATTCAAGTATTAGCTTGTGGTTTTCAAGTTTGTTCTTTTGTTTTGAGTATCCGGTGTGGGAGAGTTTAGCTTGGATGATTGTTGATGTAAAACAGTTGGAATTTCGAAATAGAAGCCTAAAGGCTTTGCTAATTGGTGTCGTCTCCTTCTCTACTGGATTGAGTTTGAAGTTTGGAGGACATGTTGTATTTGTTGTCAAGAGGACCCTCTTTTCTTCACTAGAATTTTCGAATATTACCTTTTGGGTAGTATGTCAAGGAGAAGAGACTTGAGTGGGAGGGGGTGTGGGTATTCTTGGGTCAGGATTGTCAGTTTGTGTATGAGATTAGCTTATATTAATTCTCAATTTCGGTTAGCGATGACATTGGATTTCATCGCTTTCAAAACTGATTATCTATATGTTGCTCCTCATTTTTGGGGGTTCATAGCATGCTTATCAAGTCACTTTTAGTGAATTTTGTTGCTTGTGAGCAATTCAAGAATGATAAACGCTCTTATAAAAAGTTGCATGATTTAGTAAACTAAAGGTGGTATACTTTATTCACATATCTATTTTATTGTCAATTTGTCATCATAGTTATAACATAAAAGAATTTCATTAGATCAAATTAAATTGTATCTTATCTTTCTTTAAGATCGATTGTTGATGTCGTATGCCTTTCAGTTGATGAATTAACCTTTCTCTTTCAAAAAGTAAAAAATTTCCTAGCTTGTATATATCTTGTGGTGACTCAACTTCCTACAAGTTGATACTTTTAGATTGTAAAATTTATACAAGTATTATAGTCTTTTACCTTTATATTTTTATGATAAGATTGAATAGTATATGTGAACAAATAAAAAAAATAGGGCAAAATAGGGCATTAAAGTAACTTTATTTGGTGGCTACCACACTATATTATCTCTCCTATTTGCTGACAAAATATATGTTATCTAGCCATAATCATATATTACAGCTTCACAAGAATTATGAGACTACTATCTGTAACTTTTTTGTACTTGTGAAAGAAGATGAAAAGCGGCTTCAAGGAGTGCCTAGTTCATAAGAATTACAAACATTATTTGTTTGTAACTTTTTTGTGATTGGATACTCACTAGAAAGATTTTTCTTTCACTATCTCTTTCTTTTCTTATAGCGGGTCCCTACCCATCATCTCCGTTCAATGGCATCCCCAGCCTCCCCGTCTATGCCAAGCTTATTTTGATGGCTCTGTCATTGGTTATGTAAAGATTCTTCGAGAAAACTTTTATCAGCCCAAGCATATTAGTTTGGTTCTACGTTAATTCTTGTCACAAGAAGTCTGGAGCCTTAGGAATTTCCTCATGCGGGTCATTCTCAACATATTCAAAATCCCTATATTGTTGAAGATAATAATCAGGTGGTGATTCGAATCCTTTAAGGCCTTTACTATTGTCTATGGATTATTCAACCCTCATTGATGATATCAAATCTCTGCTCGCTTGATTTTTCTTTTACTCCATCGTCCATGTTTTTTGAGAAGCCAACAGAGTAGCCAATTATCTCTCCAAAAAGGGTTACACTCTTTATGCTATCAAGGTTGACTTTGTTGCTGGTGTTGATCCTACTTTAGTTCATCTTATTCTTCTTGATGCGTTAGGTTACTCCCTTGAGATGAAGGTTCCCTAACTTCTCTAAAATTGATTGTAGGCGATATTTGATGGTAGGGTGCCCTAAAATTATTTTTCTCGTTGTTGGTCACTTTGCACGCCCTATTAGACGGTCCCCGAATATATGGATATTTCTTTTAAATTTCTATAATCTTTTATTATCATATTGAATGATAATGAAAATTTATGAAGGAAAATACATATTTAAGGTTGAAGTGCTATAGTAGCATGAACAATATCGTAGGACACTAGGACTTCCTATGCATTATAGTTAATTTCATTTGACAATACCACCATTTAATATCGCCTGTTAAAGTGATTGTGCCATGTAGATGCCATCAACAATCAACTACATGTCAAACATATTCATATCTAAGAAAGCTGTTGTTTAACACTTTCAAGGTTCTATCTTGTTCTTGATTAACTTTTTAGTTATACTATGCAGATGATTTCACTGTCTGCTTTCAATCAAGCTTTATAACATTGACAATGTTAAAATAAAAAATTTGAAACCTGTTGCAAACCCACAAATGGGATATTCAACAAAATTAATCAACCGGAAAAACTAGATTACTAATACTTCATAACCAAAACTGTTTAATAATGAGAGATCAAATTCCATCAACAAATGCGAGACAAAGTCTTGGTCATCCAAATTGCCATCTTACACAAGCTGAAATGTTAGCACTTCTTGCAAACTAGTTGGAAGAACTGGGTTGGAATTGGTTAGCACTCATTGCTTTCGGCTCTTTGTACATGTTAGTCGTGTTTTTGTACCTTTTATATAAGCTTGGGACCGAATAAGTTTCATTTTGTGACGTAGATTTGATAACTAAATTATTTCAAGAATAATCAAATGCAATGCACAAAAATATCAGAGGAATTTTAGAGAGAGGAAATATGGAGCAGAGAGGATCTTGTCCTTTTTACTAATTTGCTCAAAAGAAAGGGAAATGAATTACAGCCTAGATATAGATGTCACTAAGTGACAGAAGTGCACAGCAAAAATATCTTATTACATGACAGCACACACATAGGTGACTAGGCAAAACAGTAAATAAAATAGAAATGCTATTTATTCCTTAATACTCCCCCTCAAGCTGGAGAGTGTGAGCTTGGAGAAGCTCCCAGCTTGTGAACATGAGCTTGATGCAACTTGACTGGAAGGACCTTGGTAAGAATGTCAGTCACTTGAGCCTGAGAAGAGACGAGTTCAGTGGTGATTGTGCCAGCCTTGAGTTGGTCCCTCACATAGTGACAATCTATTTCAACATGTTTGGTTTTTTCATGTAGAACGGGATTTGCAGCAATGGCTAGAGCATCCTTGTTGTCACATTTGAGGACTGTGGGAGGAAGCTTTGTCAAGCCAAGGTCTTTGAGAAGTGCAGACAGCCAAGTGACTTCACATGTAGTGAGGGCCATGGCTCTGTACTCTGCTTCAGCAGAGGATCTGGCAACAACAAGCTGTTTTTTTGTCTTCCATGAGATAGGAGAGGTGCCAAGGAAGATGCAATAACATGTGGTAGACCTTCTGGAGACAGGGCAGCTAGCCCAATCACTGTCACAATAGGCAGTGAGTTGAGCAGCTGAGGTACTAGCTAGCAAAATGCCTTGAGAGATTGTACCAGTGAGGTATCTCAGGAGTCGTTTTGCAGCTTGAAGATGACTAGTAGTGGGTTGATGCGTGTATTGAGAGAGAATTTGCAATGTGAATGTTATATCTGGTCTCGTGATTGTAAGATAGATCAACCTTCCAAGGAGTCTTTGATAGCCAGAAGGATCAGGGAGAAGGTCACCTTTGTCTGGGGTGAGCTTGAGGTGAGTGTCCATAGGAAGTTGCAAAGGCTTCACATGAAGCATGTTGTATTCACTGAGAATATCAGTGATATATTTTTTCTGGGACAAAAATATACCATCAGCAGACCTATCTACTTCCAGGCCAAGAAAGTATCTAAGAGGTCCTAGATCTTTCATATGAAAGGCTTGGGCTAGCATGTGTTTGAGTTTATCAATGTGGGGCATACTGTTACCACAAATCAGTAGGTCATCAACATAGATTAAGACTACAGTGATGGTGGTGGGGGTGTAATTAAGGAACAAACTGTATTCAGATTTGGATTGAATGAAGCCCATATGTAAGAGAGTAGAGGAAAGTTTGGAGAACCACTGCCTAGGTGCCTGTTTGAGACCATAGAAGGATTTGTGGAGTTTACAAACAAGGTTGTTTTGAGGTTTAGGAAGAAAAGATGGGTGAGAAACTGGTGTGAGTCTGCAACCTAGATGAGTATAGCCAGGGAGTAGTTGCATGTAAACATCTTCAAGTAACTCTCCATGGAGGAAAGCATTGGTTACGTCCATTTGGATTGTATACCAATTTTCCATGGCTGCCACGGCTAAGAGTGACCTCACTGTTGTCATCTTGGCAACAGGGGCAAATGTTTCAGCATAGTCAAGTCCATACTTTTGTCTGCACCCAAGTATGACTAGCCTTGATTTATGTCATTCAATGGACCCATCAGGGTTAAATTTGGTCTTAAATAACCATTTGCAGCCAATTGCAATTTTGTGAGGAGGAAGTTGGGTGACTGTCCAAGTGCCATTTAACTCCAGAGCATCCAATAACTCAGTGTTCATGGCTTTGACCCAATGAGGATGGCTTATGGCATCTTTGATGCTACAGGGGTCATGATTGTTGATCAGAGTTGTCATGAAGCATGAAAAACTAGGTTGAACAGAGGTAATGGCCAGGTTTGAGATGTAAGAAGAGGAGTTTGTAGTAACAAAGTCTTTAAGCCATTGTGGAGGAGCATGAGACCTTGTAGAGTGTCTGGGCACAGGTGGGGGATCTGGGATATGTGGGGAGGTTGTAGGACAAGTGAGGGGGGTTTGTGGGAGAGTTTTGAGGGGAGAAGCAGGAGGTGTATTAATGTCTTCTCACTAGTGGAAAAAACGCTAAATGTCACGAGAAAACCGCTGCGGTCCTTAAGAATACCGCAGCGGTAAATTGTCGTAGAATTTGGGGGAAAAGGGGGAACATAAACCGCTGCGGTCTATAGAAAACCGCAACGGTTAAAAGAAACTGCTGCGGTTTTCAGTTAACCGTTGTGGTTTTCTGAACCGCAACGGTTTATTTTGGTTTTTTTTTTTCCTAAATCCCGCGTGAAATTGGTCGAGTTGATTACAATTTTGTGCGAACACTCACCTGCACTCCCTCCTTCTTTAAGTTCGAAGTTTGAACTCCCTCCTTCCTTCTCAATTTCCTCCACGCACCACCGCCGCACCTCCACCGCCGCACCTCCACGCTTCATCAACAACAAACCCTAGAAGCTCCCTCCTTTCTTTTCATCAACAACAGCAATTCCAAGTGTCCTCCTCTACGGCTGCACTGTGCGTCCTCCACCGCCGCACCTCCTCCGTGCCCTTAACACCTACATTCCTCCTCCTCTTCTTAGGTACCTAAAATTTCTCAACTTTACTTAATCTCATATTTAAAGCTTTAAGTTTTATAATTAATTATAGTTTTATGAATAATTGTCAGTGAAATTAGGTTGTATTATAGTTAAAGGTTGTAAATTTGATTGATTTGAGTTTATTTGATTTTATTTAAAGTAGTTAGTTTGATTTTTAGGTTACAAAACTAGGGCTTTGTTGTGGTTGTTGTTGTTGTTGTAGTTGTAGTGGTTGTAGTTGTTGTTGTAGTTGTAGTTGTTGTAGTTGTTGTTGTTGTTGTTGTTGTTGTAGTACTTATTAACTAGTTATTTTTGAACTAACAAAGTATAACGTTGAATATGATTATTGGTTTAGCTATTTAATTAGTTTAGTTTAGCTTAGTTTGGTTTAGTGTTGTTTAATTTGCTAATTTATACTAATCTTAACTTTATACTTTGTTGTTGATTATTGAAGCTAGCTAGTGACGGAGTGTTGAGCTCGATTTCTCTATTGACAACCTTTACATTGGTATGTTATCACTCATATTTAACTTTCTTTCATAGTAAATTGGTTTATATGTGCAAATGTGTATATGTTTTATCGTTGAATTGAGATTAGATGTAAAATGTTTTGTTGTTTTTAAAAACCTATGTTTGCATCATCATATCATATGCCTAGATACCCGTTCGAGACTTACTCATTAGGAGTAAGTCTTGAATAGTCCCCGTTTGGGGCTTTGTTCTTAGATGTTTAATCTCACTTAGGTGGTGAATGTATGTCTTTAGTTCGATTCTAGAGGAAAATCTTGGCTCGTTGTTTCCCTACTTTTGTTCTCTCGGGTACATATGTAGATATAAATAAATTTATATCTACATCGTGTACTTGGAGAACCTGTAGGGAAATGCCGCCGATTTTCCGTAGATTCGAACGAAGGTAATACATTCACTAGTGAGATTAGACATCTAACGATGGGTTAGGTTGGAGTGATAAGGACCCTTGGAAAGCATGCCTAATTTCATTAAATTTATATCGTGTATAAACTCTAATAATGTAGTGAAATTCGTCATTGACATTGGGTCCTTGTTGCTTGTGTTTAATTAGAGCTAGGTTTGGTTGAAATGAATCGTGCATGGATGTATGGTAGCCGTGACACGTGTGCATTCGTGGATGGGGTCTTTGAATTTTGTGATGCTTGCATTAAGTCATCGGCCGCAAAGGGAACCGAGGGGTTTTATTGTCCTTGTGTTGATTGTGGTAATGTGAGCATCGTTAGTAGCATTGAGTCGCTTAGGGAGCATGTCTTTCGTCGCGGGTTTAGACAAGACTACTATGTATGGGTTTGGCACGGTGAGGAGGGTATGTATGATGGTCGAAATGCCATTGTTAACGATGTGCATGAAGAAGGTGAGTTTGATGTCATTGAGAATGACAACATCGAGGATGAATATGAGGATATTCAAGTAGAAGATGATGATGATGAAGGGGATCATATCGAGGAGATGATGGCGGGGGTAGATCATTGTGGCAAACGGCCTCGTATTTTTGAGTGCATGGACGAGGCATCTCGAAAACCGTTGTATCCCGGTTGTGCGAGGTACACCAAGGCGACGGCCGTGATAACACTCTTTAATATCAAGACGAAAGCCGGTATAAGTGACTCTTGTTTCACTTCCTTGTTGCAAGCATTTGGTGATATGTTGCCTGGACGACCATGAACTACCCAAGTCGAACTATTATGCTAAGAAACCGATGTGTCCCTTCGGGTTAGAGTACCGAGAGGATACATGCTTGTCCAAACGATTGTGTGCTATATCGAAATGAATATGAAAATATGGATGAGTGTCCTCGATGTGGGAAGTCGCGTTACGGGAACGCGCGGGGTTGGTGATAAGAAAGGTCTCGCAAAGAAAGGTGATGTGGTATCTTCCGATTATACCACGATTCAAGCGCATGTTTTCAATCAAAAAAGATGCTAAGAACTTGAGGTGGCATGCGGAATGAAGGAAAAAGGATGGTTTTCTCAAACATCCGGTGATTCTCTCGAGTGGAAAGGTATCAACCATTGTCATAAGACCTTCGGTGCCGAGGGACGAAATTTGAGGCTTGGCCTATGCACGGATGGAATGAACCCATTTGGCAATCTTAGTTCTCAACATAGTACGTGGCCGGTTCTTCTAGTTATATACAACTTGCCTCCTTGGTTGTGCATGAAACGCAAATACATCATGTTGTCGATTCTTATTTCGGGGCCGAAACTGACTGGAAACGACATAGATGTCTACCTCCGACCACTTGTTGATGATTTGAGAAAAATGTAGGATGAAGGAGTTTACGTGTATGACGCACATGCCGATGAGGTATTCACATTGCGTGCCATGCTTTTATTCACTCTTAATGACTATCCCGCTTATGGGAACTTATCCGGGTACAAGAACAAAGGGAAGAAAGCATGCCCGATTTGCACGGACGACACAACATCTAAATACATTACTACTTGTCACAAAGAAGTTTATATGCGCACCGGAAGGTTCCTTCGACGCGACCATCCTTATCGTAATAAGAAGAAGGCATTCGATGGAACAGTTGAGGAAGGGGTTGCTCGTAGACCATTGGCCGGTATTGAGGTTTATGATCAAGTCAAGGGTATTGAAACGATATTCGGCAAAGGAGCGAGTGTTGGTGATAAGGGACTTTGGAAAAATGAGTCTATTCTCGTGGAAACTTCCATATTGGAGAGATCTAGAGGTTAGACATTGTCTCGACGTCATGCACATAGAGAAAAATGTATGTGACGCCATTCTGGGGACACTTATGAATATTCCACATAAGACAAAGGATAGCAAAGGGGGTGCGGCGTATCCGGAAAGTGAGGGGCTTCGACCGAACTATGGGCTCAAAAGAGGGACACTAAGAAAAGAAAGAAAGAAGAGAAAGTGTACGGAAAAGGAAAGGGAAAGGGAAAAGAAAAGAAACGGGAAGAAGGGTCGCTGCGGGAATTGAAAGAAAAGGAAAGAAAACGGTGAAGGATGATGATAGGAATTATTTACCTCCGGCTTGCTACACTCTATCTAGAGCGAGAAGCGTCTTTTTGCGAGTGTTTGTACAACATTAAGGTTCCATCGGGGTACTCATCAAACATGAAAAGATTTGTTACCTTAGACGGTGAGTTGAAATTATCGAGCATGAAGTCTCATGATTGTCATGTAATGATGCAAGTATTCTTACCGATTGCAATTCGAGGGATATTGCGAAACATGTGAGATATACCATAACAGAGCTGTGTTCTTTTTCAATACTATATGTAGCAAAACGTTACAACCCTCGAAGCTTGATGCTCTGCGAGCTAGCGTGATACGGACTTTGTGCAAGTTTGAGATGTACTTCCCACTGCTTTCTTCGACATTATGGTCCATTTGGTTGTACATCTAGTTCGAGAAATTAAGCTATGTGGTCCGGTGTTTTTGAGGTGGTGCTATCCCTTTGAGAGACATATGGGCTCTTTGAAAGATAAAGTAAGGAATCCAGCGCAACCAGAAGGAAGTATAATTCAAGGGATTGTGAGTGAAGAGGTCGGTAATTTTGTGGCTGAGTTCTTAACTAATGTTGATCCTATTGGACTTCCTACATCTCGACACGAGGGCAGACTCGCGGGTAAAGGTACACTTGGCTCGAAAATGATAGTACCTCTGTTGAAAGCCGCATACAAGCACACTTATTTGTATTGCGGCATATGGTACAGTGCATCCGTACTTGGATGAGCATTTGGAGGAGTTGCGTGACCGAGAATCCGAGGTAAAGGGACTAGAGCATTGATGCAGTTGCATAATAAGACTTTTATTGATTGGTTCCATAACCGAATAATGCGTGAAGTAGATTCCAATGTTTCTGAAACTCTGAAGTGGCTAGCATTTGGTCCTCGAGAAGCTGTGCACTCCTATGAGGGTTATGATGTTAACGGATATACGTATTGGATAGATCGTCAAGATCAAAAGTCGAGATCTCTCCAGAATAGTGGTGTTTCAGTAGAGGCATCATCTACACAGTATGCAAGTGCCAAAGACAAGTCTCCAATTGATGCTAGATTGTTATACTATGGACGAGTTCAAGATATATGGGAGCTTGACTACTCTGGTTTCACGGTCTGCTTATTTCGATGCAAGTGGGTTGATTATAACCGGCGTTACATAAGGAAAGATGACCCTTGTGGATTTACTCTTGTAGACTTGGGTCGGTTGCGTGATAGTGAAGAGCCATTCGTGCTTGCATCACAAGTTAAGCAAGTATTCTACGTAACTGACCCTTCTGATAACAAGTGGTCAATTGTTGTTCCGGGAAAAAGAAGTATACTCGGAGTTGGTGATGTTGAGGATGAGGATGAGTATGATGCATTTGAAGACACCCCGCCTTTCACCATTCCCAACTCCGATGTAACTGATGCGGAGTTAGCGATAAGTTACATGCGTGCAGATCACGGGGAAGGGATAATGGTTGATACTTCAAATGAAGGTGGCAAAAGTAAACAATAGGCTCGACTTCTTTGGTTCCAATTCCGGCTTTCGGCTTTGCAATGTCATTTTACTTTATTTCTCACTTTTAGCCGCATGTTAGGTCATGTATAGTTCTTATTAGTATATATATATGCATTACAATCAACTAAACTCGCTTCACATGTATTGAAACCCATTTTGGGTAAGTGAATGTCATTTCGGGTCAATTTCGGCTTTTCAACCTCAATTAACTTAATTTCTCGCTTTTAGCCGCATGTTAGGTCATGTATAGTTCTTATTAGTATATATATATGTATTACAATCAACTAAACTCGCTTCACATGTATTGAAACCCATTTTGGGTAAGTGAATGTCATTTCGGGCCAATTTCGGCTTTTCAACCTCAATTAACTTAATATCTCGCTTTTAGCCGCATGTTAGGTCATGTATAGTTCTTATTAGTATATATATATGTATTACAATCAACTAAACTCGCTTCACATGTATTGAAACCCATTTTGGGTAAGTGAATGTCATTTCGGGTCAATTTCGGCTTTTCAACCTCAATTAACTTAATTTCTCGCTTTTAGCCGCATGTTAGGTCATGTATAGTTCTTATTAGTATATATATATATATTAAAATCAACTAAACTCGCTTCACATGTATTGAAACCCATTTTGGGTAAGTGAATGTCATTTCGGGCCAATTTCGGCTTTTCAACCTCAATTAACTTAATTTCTCGCTTTTAGCCGCATGTTAGGTCATGTATAGTTCTTATTAGTATATATATATATGTATTAAAATCAACTAAACTCGCTTCACATGTATTGAAACCCATTTTGGGTAAGTGAATGTCATTTCGAGCCAATTTCGGCTTTTCAACCTCAATTAACTTAATTTCTCGCTTTTAGCCGCATGTTAGGTCATGTATAGTTCTTATTAGTATATATATATGTATTACAATCAACTAAACTCGCTTCACATGTATTGAAACCCATTTTGGGTAAGTGAATGTCATTTCGGGCCAATTTCGCCTTTTCAACCTCAATTAACTTAATTTCTCGCTTTTAGCCGCATGTTAGGTCATGTATAGTTCTTATTAGTATATATATATATGTATTACAATCAACTAAACTCGCTTCACATGTATTGAAACCCATTTTGGGTAAGTGAATGTCATTTCGGGCCAATTTCGGCTTTTCAACCTCAATTAACTTAATTTCTCGCTTTTAGCCGCATGTTAGGTCATGTATAGTTCTTATTAGTATATATATATGTATTACAATCAACTAAACTCGCTTCACATGTATTGAAACCCATTTTGGGTAAGTGAATGTCATTTCGGGCCTATTAGAGTCACTTAAAGTCGGGTCACATGATTTGAAAACCGAATTGGGTAGATGAATGTCGTTTAGGGTGTAATTATGGATTGTTTTGGGGGGGAAGGGGACGTGCAAGGGGGTCTGTGCAAGCGGGGTGGGAGCAGTGAAGGGGGGCAAAGAAGGGGGTGTGAAGAGGGGGGACAGTGAAGAGGGGGCATGCGGGTCGGGGGAGTGTGCGGGGGGCGGGGAGGGAGTGTGCGAGCGGGGGCCGTGCGAGGGGGGCGATAATGGGGAGTGAAGGGGGACTGTGCGAGGGCGGGAGTGAAGGGGGGGGGTGCAGGGGCAAGGTGCGGGAGGGAGTGTGAGGTGCGGGGGAAGTGTGCGGTGAGGGTGGGGCCGTGTGAGGGGGCATGCGGGGGGCGAGTGAAGGGGGCCGGTGAAGGAGGTGGGTGTGGCAGGGGGCGTGAAGGGGGGCTATGCGGGGGGCTATGAAGGGGGGCGTGAAGGGGGGAGTGTGCGGTTTAGTGGGGGTTGATGTGCGGCAAGGGTGAAGGGCGGTGTGCGGGGGCGATCATGGGGGCGGTGAAGGGGGCGGTCAGGGTGGGGGGAGTGCGGGGGTGGGGACTTTGTGCGGGGGTTTCTAATCATATGTTTGTTTAATCTTACGTGTTTCTAATATCGTTTTTAAAATTTCGGGAGTTTAAACATGGTCCGAGATGATGTGATTGTGGAGGAAGAAACCGATGATGATTATGATAAGTCATTGGATGATGATGATGAGTATGATGCGGAGAAGGAGAACGATAAAGGTGACCCGAAGACATAGCGCATGATGAGGAGGCGTGCTTGCGTAAAAGGGAACTTGACTTGGCCGAAATAAATGAGGAGCTAGCCGATAAGGCTCCCCCATTGACAACAATGCTAGGGAAGATTATCCTTGTACTTCATCCGTCATTGTGCCACAAAAAAATGCGGGGAAAGAGGTTCTCGGTACCAAAACTCCAAGTAAAGTTGCAACAAAGAAGCGGAAAGGAAGGGGTGCGACCAAGGGATTGAATTATAACACCCCTATGACCCTCGAGTATGATGATATGGGTCAACCTTGTGGTCAATGGCGTAAAAAGTATGGGCACCATTTAGGGTTATGTGTGTGCAAACTGAGCATTTTGGTGGGGTGGAAAGATGTGCCCGATGCAATGAAGAAATCATTATGGGAAGACACTTGTGTAAGTTTATTTTGTAACTGAATTACTTTTATTTTTTGCATTTAGGGGCATGTTAGATCATATATAGTCCCAATAGGTACATATATAACTATAAGAGTCAATTAAACTCCACTTATATGCTTTGAAACACATTTTGGGTAAATGAAGGCCATTTCGGGCCGATTTTGGCCTTTACACTCCAATTCACTTAGTTTTTTTCATTTAGCCGCATGTTAGGTCATATATAGTCCTAATAGGTACATATATAACTATAAGAGTCAATTAAACTCCACTTATATGCTTTGAAACACATTTTGGGTAAATGAAGGTCATTTCGGGCCGATTTTGGCCTTCACACTCCAATTCACTTAGTTTTTTGCATTTAGCCGCATGTTAGGTCATATATAGTCCTAATAGGTACATATATAACTATAAGAGTCAATTAAACTCCACTTATATGCTTTGAAACACATTTTGGGTAAATGAAGGCCATTTCGGGTCGATTTTGGCCTTTACACTCCAATTCACTTAGTTTTTTGCATTTAGCCGCATGTTAGGTCATATATAGTCCCAATAGGTACATATATAACTATAAGAGTCAATTAAACTCCACTTATATGCTTTGAAACACATTTTGGGTAAATGAAGGTCATTTCGGGCCGATTTTGGCCTTTACACTCCAATTCACTTAGTTTTTTGCATTTAGCCGCATGTTAGGTCATATATAGTCCCAATAGGTACATATATAACTATAAGAGGCAATTAAACTCCACGTATATGCTTTGAAACACATTTTGGGTAAATGAAGGCCATTTCGGGCCGATTTTGGCCTTTACACTCCAATTCACTTAGTTTTTTTCATTTAGCCGCATGTTAGGTCATATATAGTCCTAATAGGTACATATATAACTATAAGAGTCAATTAAACTCCACTTATATGCTTTGAAACACATTTTGGGTAAATGAAGGCCATTTCGGGCCGATTTTGGCCTTTACACTCCAATTCACTTAGTTTTTTTCATTTAGCCGCATGTTAGGTCATATATAGTCTTAATAGGTACATATATAACTATAAGAGTCAATTAAACTCCATTTATATGCTTTGAAACACATTTTGGGTAAATGAAGGTCATTTCGGGCCGATTTTGGCCTTCACACTCCAATTCACTTAGTTTTTTGCATTTAGCCGCATGTTAGGTCATATATAGTCCTAATAGGTACATATATAACTATAAGAGTCAATTAAACTCCACTTATATGCTTTGAAACACATTTTGGGTAAATGAAGGCCATTTCGGGCCGATTTTGGTCTTTACACTCCAATTCACTTAGTTTTTTGCATTTAGCCGCATGTTAGGTCATATATAGTCTTAATAGGTACATATATAACTATAAGAGTCAATTAAACTCCACTTATATGCTTTGAAACACATTTGGGATAAATGAAGGTCATTTCGGGTCGATTTTGGCCTTTACACTCCAATTCACTTAGTTTTTTTCATTTAGCCGCATGTTAGGTCATGTATTGTCCTAATAGGTACATATATAACTATAAGAGTCAATTAAACTCCACTTATATGCTTTGAAACACATTTTGGGTAAATGAAGGCCATTTCGGGCCGATTTTGGCCTTTACACTCCAATTCACTTAGTTTTTTTCATTTAGCCGCATGTTAGGTCATATATAGTCCTAATAGGTACATATATAACTATAAGAGTCAATCAAACTCCACTTATATGCTTTGAAACACATTTTCGGTAACTTTTTGTTTGTTTCTTGTTTTTATAGAATACGTTCCATATTACTCATAATGAGGAAAAAAAGGCGGCGTTACTATCCGCGGTGGCCGAAAGATTTAGAGCTTTCAAAAGTAAACTAGTGAGTGGGTGGATCACGAAACGGAGAAAGAGGACTATAAAGAGGAGGAAAATTCAAAAATCAAAGCAAAATGAGGGTGAGACGGACATGGAGGCCGAAAAAGAAACAGAAAAGGAAGGGGGAGAGCAGGAAGATACATTTCAACCGGATTCTTTGCCTCATTAGATTTGGGGACATATAAAACCAGAAGATTGGGAGGCATTTGATGCCCAAAATACTACGCCGGAGATGGTGGTAAGTATTGCACTTTAAACTATATATATTCGACTTTGCATGTTCACTTTCAATACAATTACATGTGTTTTCTAATTGCCCATGTGAATTTATAGGCTAAGCGTGAGAAACATTCACTCAGTGCAAGACAGAGGAAGCACTACCATCATATGGGTTCCCATACTTATGCGAGCGCGAGAAAGTTGTGGATTGACGAGAAATTTTACCCTTCTACCGATACAACCACAACGCCGTCTTCTAGCTCTAAGGCCGCGCCGTTTGTCAAAGTTGATCGTGTCGGCGATTGGTGGTGCTCCTTGCATAGGCGTGATATCAACAATCAAATGACCATTTCGATTCGGGAACCTTGAAGATAGCCAATGCCGTTGTAAGTACATGCACTACCAATCCCCCACCCCCCGCACACTCCCCCCCCCCACCCCCCCCACCCCCACACCCTAACGGTCCCCCCACCCCCGCACACTCCCCCCACGCCCGCACACTCCCCCACACCGCCCACACCGCCCCCCTGCACACTTCCACCCCACTACACACCGGCTCGCACACCCCCCCACCCCCGCACACTCCCCACCCCACCCCCCCCCCCGCACACTCCCCCCACACCTCCCACACTCCCCTCCCCACCCCCCACCCCCGCCCGCCCCACTCCCCGCCGCACACTCCCACCCCACCGCCCCCCCCCCCGCACCCCCCCCGCCCCCCACTCCCACTGCACCATCCCCCACCCCCGCACACATCCCCCCCACTCCCCCACCCCCCCCCCACCCACCCCCCCCCCCCCCCCTCCCACCTCCCCACCCCCCCACTCCCCCCATGCACACCCCACACCCCACCCACCCCCCCCCCCCCCCTCTCACCCCACCCCCCCTTTGCCCACCCCTTTGCCGCCCCCCGCTTATGATGTTGATTTTTTTTTTTAAACTTACCGTTGTTAATTTCTCTATAGATGGGGCTCAAGCAAAAAGAGGTTAGCGGCGAGTTCACCCCCCAAGGCAACAAAGATGCCCTTTATGAGACTTTGGGAAAGGACCATAGTGGACGTTTGAGGGGTTTAGGTGGTATTCGTCTAGGTGTGACAAAAGCGTATCCTAAAGATTACTCCGTGGGTACAAAATCACGCTCTCAACCACATGATATGGAAGCTATGACACAAGCTATTCGGGAGAAGCTTACCAATGAAATTACGGAGAAAGTCACGGAGAAAGTCACGGAGAAAGTCACGGAGAAACTCACGGAGAGTTTCAACGCGGTCCTCTCACAATTTGGTTTACCGGCGATACATCAACCTAAACTGGATCGTCTTTTGGAGGACAAAGCTAGTCATCCTAACACACAAAAATCCCCACCATCTATACTTGAGTTAGAGGTAACTATTATCCTTATAATTTTTAAAACTAAGTAACATGTTATATTATGTAATTGCATGTTCGTAACCTCAATTTCATTTACTTTTTGAAGGAAGAAACGCCTTGCCAGCTTTTACTAGATGTAAAAGATGAGGGTTTGATTGTGGTGGCTGTAGGAAATGCACAACCACGAAGTGAACGAGCAATAGTCCATCATGAGCCTGTGGACAATGAGCACTTGGCGGTTAGTGTAGTGACCATTACTCCTGGTTACGAAGACTTTGCTCTTCCGCTGCCTAAACCGTCAATTGATATAAATGTCTTGACCGACGCTCGTGGTGGTTATGTGTTGTGGCCATCGGCATGGGTGAGGTTTTCGAGACGAGGTAAATTGAAGCAACTTAAATCCATATTCATAATGATTTGTTTCATACCTACCTACTAACTAAGTTGAATGTTTTTACCGTTGAATTATTAGGTTTTGGAGAGAATAAACAAGCCCAAGGAAAGCAAGGCAGACTCACCTCCTCTAGAGAAGGCGAAGAAGGGTTCAGAGAAGAAGGGTTCAAGCGGGCTAAAGAAGGCCATTTCGGGCAAAGGAATGCAAGATTCAAGTCACCAAGAAAAACCAACTACATATACTTGGATCGAGAAACCAAAGATCGAGTGTCTCACTAAGGCATGCATATGGCTACATGCAAATGCGCGTGATATGTCGGATGATGCACCTCTCGAGGTGAATTTGGGTACCACGCAATTCAACTACTTTGAGGATACATCGACATGGGTGTCTAAGGGTGATTTGAAAGAGTTCCTTTGCGGAGAGATGCTTGAATGTTTCCTTGATTCAAGTCTTCATGAGGTAAAACATTTGTACTTTTGAAGTAAATAAAAATGATTTGCAATATACAATAATATATTTATGTTACGAAGTTGGTTGTGCTTTAAAGATTACTCCAAGATGATTGTGGACGCAAGAGCATACAAGAGCAATTTGGGTGGTTATGTCCAAATTTCACCCGAGCCGATAATTATTTGTAAAACACAAATGAGGCCAAGGAGTATATTTGGCTATGTATCAAAACATCTCTACGTGCACAACATAAGTTCATACTTGCCCCTTGTTTTGAAGAGTATAGTTCTTAACCTTGCATCTATTTTTACCACTTTAATTATCATTATATATACAATAGAAGTACTCACATGATTGCTTCCTAACTTTTTTGGCATTTTAGTCTTCATTGGTCGCTCGTTGTGATTTGTCCTTCAAACAACACGAGTATATCATTTTGATTCTATAGCTCAAGATCCACCACGACACTTATTCCTCAAATCATGCATAAATAGGTATATTTGTTATTTAAAATGCGAATAAGCATTACACTTTTTACTAATTCCATTCTTTGGCCACTTCTCACATGAAATTAACTTAACTACGAGTTCTTTGAAGAAATTTAAGAGCACGGGAAAAATACCTGAATGGAAAGCAATGAAGGTAATACATATTAGTTAAGATACGTACTTCTTTCTTTTAGCAAAAAACAACCATGTATGTTAATTACATGATTTTTTATGTAATTCTATGATTAGTGTGCTCAAGAACCGGGGGAACCGAGTGTGGCTACTATGTGTTGAGGTTCATGTTCGATATAGCCTCAAGTTGCAAGGAAGTCGGGGATATTGAGAAGGTATATATATATATACATATAAAACTAATATACGTAGCTTAATTTAAAGTCGATTTTGGCCTCTTAAGCTCAATGCACTTAGTTTTGTTTTCTTTCCGCCTTTAGCCGCATGTTAAGTCATATATAGTTCCAATAGGTACATATATAACTATAAGAGTCAATTAAAGTTCACTCATATGCTTTGAAACCCATTTTGGATAAATGAAGGCCATTTCGAGTCGATTTTGGAATTCGAAGCTCATTTCACTTAGTTTCCCGTATTTAGCCACATGATAGGTCATATATAGTTCCAATAGGTACATATATAACTATAAGAGTCAATTAAAGTTCACTCATATGCTTTGAAACCCATTTTGGGTAAATGAAGGCCATTTCGGGCCGATTTTGGAATTCGAAGCTCATTTCACTTAGTTTCCCGCATTTAGCCACATGTTAGGTCATATATAGTTCCAATAGGTACATATATAACTATAAGAGTCAATTAAAGTTCACTCATATGCTTTGAAACCCATTTTGGGTAAATGAAGGCCGTTTCGGGCCGATTTTAGCCTTCGAAGCTCATTTCACTTAGTTTCCTGCATTTAGCCACATGTTAGGTCATATATAGTTCCAATAGGTACATATATAACTATAAGAGTCAATTATAGTTCACTCATATGCTTTGAAACCCATTTTGGGTAAATGAAGGCCGTTTCGGGCCGATTTTGGCCTTCGAAGCTCATTTCACTTAGTTTCCGGCATTTAGCCACATGTTAGGTCATATATAGTCCCAATAGGTACATATATAACAATAAGAGTCAATTATAGTTCACTCATATGCTTTGAAACCCATTTTGGGTAAATGAAGGCCGTTTCGGGCCGACTTTAGCCTTCGAAGCTCACTTCACTTAGTTTCCCGCATTTAGCCACATGTTAGGTCATATATAGTTCCAATAGGTACATATATAACTATAAGAGTCAATTAAAGTTCACTCATATGCTTTGAAACCCATTTTGGGTAAATGAAGGCCATTTCGGGTCGATTGTGGAATTCGAAGGTCATTTCACTTAGTTTCCCGCATTTAGCCACATGTTAGGTCATATATAGTTCCAATAGGTACATATATAACTATAAGAGTCAATTATAGTTCACTCATATGCTTTGAAACCCATTTTGGGTAAATGAAGGCCGTTTCGGGCGATTTTAGCCTTCGAAGCTCACTTCACTTAATTTCCCGCATTTAGCCACATGTTAGGTCATATATAGTTCCAATAGGTACATATATAACTATAAGAGTCAATTATCTAAGGTCTTACTCAAACTAAAACTGATATTATGTGTGTTTCCTTATGTTTAAGGTATTCAACCAAAGGGAGAGTTCTTTCACCACAACCGAGATAAACGAGGTTCGGGATTTGCTAGCACACTACCTTACCGAAGTTTGCATGTGAAGATGATGCCGCGACTTTGAGTTTATTTGTTCTTATTGTTCTACTTGCTAGTTATTTAGGTACAACAATATAATTGATGTTTATTTTGGATTTTAGTACTTAATACAACTTCATTTGTAGTACATTCTCCAAATTTTATATTTATATATATATTAATTTGACTTGTATACGACGCGCTTCTGGGATTTGTGTCAACTATAGCAAGTTAGATATAATAAAATATTATATATATAGAAATATAATATATATATATATATATAGAAATATAATATATATATATATATATAGAAATATAATATATATATATATATATATATATATATATATATATATATATATATATATATATATATATATATACAAATATAATATATATATATATATATATATATATATATATATATTATATAACATTAACTGATGCGGTTTACTAAGAAAACCGCATCTGTTAATGTTCCAATGCATACAAAGAGGTTGGCGGCAAAGAACAAACCGCTGCGGTTCCAAGGCAAAACCGCAGCGGTTTTTCCCATTAACAGCTGCGGTTTTGCCTAGGAACCGCAGCGGTTTGTTCTTTGCCGCTGCGGTTCACAACCGCAGCAGTTTCTTTATGAAAACTGCTGCTAGTCCAACCATTGCGGGTCAAAACCGCAGCGGTTGGACTTTATTCCACTAGTGTCTGCAGTAGGGTGAAGGAGGTCATCAAATATTGTGTGTGGGGTAGGAGAAGGATGGGAGGGAGGTATTGGTTGCATATAGGCGAGTGGTAGAAGTGGAGTGATAGGGGAATATATCTTCATGAAAGGTAACATCCCCGGAGACAAAGGACTGTTTAGAGATGAGGTTAAGAAGCTTGTAGCCTTTTTGCGGGGGAAGGATAGCCTAGGAAAAGGCAAGGAACTCCTCTAGGAGCAAACTTGTCAGTTGGAAAGGAAGGATTTGAGGCAAATGCAAGGCACCCAAAGATTCTCAAATGGTCATAGGTAGGTGGAGTTTTGTGCAAGACTTCATTAGGTGTTTTATTGTTCAAAATAGGTGTGGGTAACCTATTTATGATGTGGACAGCAGCCATGATGCAGTCTCCCCAGAAGGAGAGTGGGAGTCCTGCTTGGAATCTGAGGGCTCGAGTAATTTCAAGGATGTGTACCGTGCTTCCGTTCAACTCTAGCATTCCCGCGGGGCCTTTTCACACAAGAGGTCTGGTGAAGTATCCCATGTTCAGCAAAGAATTTCTTGCAAGGGGGCATCATCAAACTCTAAGGCATTGTCAGACCTTAAGTGTTTGATGTGCTTGTTGAAATGAATTTGAGCATATTGAAGGAATGTCTCAAAGAGAGACAGAGAGTCAGACTTATACTCCATAAGGTAAACCCAAGTAGTTCTTGAGTGATCATCTACCAAAGTAAGAAAGTATCTATATTTTTCTTTGTATGACACCTTGTATGACCCCCACACATTCATGTGGACCAATTCAAAGATTTCGCGGCATGGGAAGTGCTCAAGGAGAAGGGAGTTTAGTAAACTTTGACATAGGACGGGTAAGGCGATTTTTTTGGTGAATTTGGATTTGGAAAGGTTAGGTATGTGTTTAAGTTTGGACAATAGGGCATGCCCCGATCCGTGGTGCCACAGTCAAGAGTATTGGACGAGGTCGGAGTTGAGGTGTGTCAATGGCAACCTCTGCGACAAAGGCGAGTAGAGGTTATTTCTTTGAAGGTAGTAGAGACCATGTTTAGCAATGCCCTTAGCTTTAAATTCCTTGGTAACACTATCAATAATGTTGCAATGAGTGGGAAGGAATTGGAATTCACAATTGCTGTCCTGGATTAGTCTTTGAACAGACAAAAGGTTGTGTTGTAAATGTGGAACACAAAGCACATTTTGCAACACCAACCCAGATGGCAAAGAGACTTGTCCTGTGTGAGACACCACAGCACTATCACCTGTAGGAAGGTTGATTTTGGTGGTTGCAAGGGCGAGCTTAGCTTTTGTGAAATGAGATAAGTGAGGTGTCATATGATTAGAAGCCCCTGAATCAATGATCCAATCATTGGTCGGGCCGATCACATGATTACAAGAAATCATTCCAGAGAATGATGTTTCCAACTCTTCATCAGTTTCAGATCCTTTAGGATTATGGCCTTGAAAATGAGGTATCAATTTTGCTAATTGTTCTAGCTGTTGTGGGGTAAACAACAGGCCAGATGTCTCTCCCTTGGAGGTACTGATTTGAGCAGAGGCTGCTAGTTTTGGTGTGCTTTGTTTGGTGCGAGAGAAGGAGGATTCCATCTAGGGTTGTTCAAGTGAGGTTCATTCTCGGTTTTGGTAGAATTTTGGTTTGAAGTTGGGATTGTTTTTGTTGTATTTAGGGTGAGTCTTTGGGAAGCCAACAACATGCCAACATCTATCTTTGCTATGTCCCCTTCCCCCACAAACTGAGCAAGAAAGGCTTTTATCAGGTTGAAATCTGCTGTACATAGCCATTATATCAGCTTCTGGTTTCTGGGTGGCAAGAACAGCTCTTTGAGCTTCCTCCTGTTCTAATGCAGCACAAGCAGATTCAACAGTAGGAAGGGGGATTTGCATCAACAAATTACTCCTTTGGGTGTTATAGATTTCATCTAACCCATTTAGGAATTGAAACAATCTACTCCTTTTGCAGATCTATGGCCTCAATCAACGCAGTCACTTCAGTTGTGGGTGTCTTTATTGTGGGTAGTATGTTCATAGAGTCAAGCTCTTCCCATAGAGATTTCATAGAAGTATAATACTCACTCACAGACGAGGAATTTTGTTTAACTTCATATAGATCTTTACACAGTTTGTATTTCCTAGATCCATTTGTCAAGCAAAAACGTTTTTCTAGGTTTAGCCATATAGATTTAGCAGAGGTCATGTACATGACAGATTTTCTGATTGTAGGTGACACATTGTTGGTTACCCAGGCAATAACCATATTATTACAAGTTTCCCACATTTCAGCTTTAGTTTCATCATCAGAAGGAAGAGAGACAGTACCAGTTACGAAACTAAGTTTTCGTTTTGATGAAAGGTTGATTTCCATAGATCTGCGCCAAGATCTGAAATCAGATGACCCTTGCAATTTATCCACTTGAATGGAGTTCGCATTGTCGGAGGGATGAAGAAATAAAGGATTTAACATATCCTGATAAGTAATTTTGGGAGCTGCCATTTTTGAAGAAGGTAGAAGGCAGAGAAGAAGAGAGAGAGGAAAGAGATGAAGAAGGAGACTCAAAAAGATTTTCCCTTTTTTAATTTTTTTTTTTTTTAAAAAAAAAGGAGAAGAATGATCTCTGATTTCAGGTGGCATTGCGTAGCTCTGATACCATGATAACTAAATTATTTCAAGAATAATCGAGTGCAATGCACGAAATATCGGAGGAATTTTAGAGAGAGGAAATATGGAGCGAGAGAGGATCTTGTCCTTTTTACTAATTTGCTCAAAAGCAAGGGAAATGAATTACAGCCTAGATATAGATGTCACTAAGTGACGAAGTGCACAAAGAAAATATCTTATTACATGACAGCACACATAGGTGACTAGGCAAAACAGTAAATAAAATAGAAATGCTATTTATCCCTTAATAAGATTCATCTTTCTTGTGTGATTATCAATTGAAAATTTCTTTATCTTCTGGTTTTGTGATCGGTAATTTCTAATATTGTGCCCCAAGTTTACTGTAGTTAGAAAACAAGGAAGAGTATTGTCAAAAATAGTTTAATAATGATATATTTTGTAAGTACGCTATATATAATTTTACAATCTATATATAATATTTTTATAATTAGGGTGACCTCAAAATTTTAAAGACGGTTTTACATACATTACTTTCTTGCATCATTACGTTAAAATTCATTACATACCTCTCATGAATGCTCTAACACAATTATCAACTTTTACTAATCTTGTGATCACCAAGTACAATGACCCTTCCCTGTTTTCCAACTATAGTGAACTTGGCCGTAGTGTTCACAAATAACCAGAAGACAAAATACCATTAAGAGAGGATAAAGGAATTAAGAGGAGAATTGATGCTATAGACATCTAATTATTATGATACACAATCAATAGTGATGAACTCAAGATTTTTGCCATTGCTTGTGTAATAGCCCGTATTCTTAAGCAGTTTTAATTTAAAGTTAAATATATTTTATCTACTTAATTATGTGATAATAATGTTGGTATTATGAAAATATTATGAGATATATGTATATATTTTTTTTTAAGTTTTTTTTTAATACTATATTTTTTTCAAATAAGTTATGAACTATATTTATTTTTTACAATTATAACTTTTATTAAACTCATTCCTCAAATTATTGTATGTAGCTATTTTAAGTATTGAAACAAGTCAAAACTAGTCAATTTCTATTTAAGAAAGGAAACTCAACTCCTCTTCCCATATATCTCTTATTCAATCTTTCTCTCTCCCCTCTCAAAACTTCATCTTCATTCTTTTCCATAAGAGCAACCTTTTGCTTTCCTCAAGTTAATCTAGCCAAACTTCATTCTTCAATCAATTTTCCTTACAAATTCATTCATACTTCATGAAATGATATAAAAACCTCACAATTCTACTTGTAATTGTTTAAGAAAGTTTGAAAATCCAAATAAACCCAAATTTCATTCTCTTTCTTGAATTGACCCTAAAATGTTGATCAAGTGTCATGCATGTATGATGAGATAATAGGTTTTAACGTGTTGTCTTACTGTAATACTGATAAAGTAAAGGTTTATATACAACCTAGGAACAAAGGAGAGAGAGCCAAAGCCCAAACTATACATAGATACATAATAAGGTCCAATACCCCCCCTCAAGTTGGAGCATGAGGGTTACAAATGCCCAACTTGGCAAGTAAGTAATGAAATTGGCTCTTGCCAAGAGCCTTTGTAAAGATGTCCGCAAGTTACTCCGTTGTAGAGACATGACTAGGAGCAATAAGACCAGCCTGAATAGCATCACGTACATAATGACAGTCCACCTCAATATGCTTGGTTCGCTCATAGAAAACCGGGTTCTGCGCAATATACAGAGCGGACTTATTGTCACAATAAAGAGGCATAGCTCGAGGATGAGCAACACCGAGGCTTTGAAGAAGCGCCTTAAGCCATTTAAGTTCGGAAGTGACATCCGCCAACGAGCGGTATTCGGCCTCAGCAGAAGAACGAGAAACAGTGTGCTGCTTCTTGGTCTTCCAAGAAATAGGAGAGCCACCCAGGAAGACAAGCCAGCCAGTAAGAGAACGGCGGGTTAAGGGGCAGCTGGCCCAATCAGAGTCACACCAACCAGTCAAATAAAGATCACACGTGGAGCTAAGCAAGATACCTTGGCCAGGACACCCTTTCAAGTAGCGGACAACACGGAGGGCAGCATCCCAGTGATCCTGCCGTGGCTGATGCATAAACTGGGCCAAGATATGCACAGAATAAGCCAAGTCGGGACGAGTGAAACAGAGGTAGATCAGACGACCAACAAGACGCCGATAGGGCTCCGGATCAGATAGCAACTCACCTGAAGCAAGAGCAAGAGAGTGATTCTGCTCCAGGGGAAATGAAGAAGGCTTGGCGCCAAGGAAGCCAGTCTCGGTAATAATGTCAAGAGCATATTTGCGCTGGCACAAAAATAACCCATCAGAACTGCGAGCAACCTCGATGCCAAGGAAATATTTCAAAGGACCCAAGTCCTTCATATGAAAACAGCGCCTCCTAATAAAGCTTGAAAGAAGTGACAGCGGAAGAATCATTGCCAGAGATGATGAGATCATCAACATAAACCAGAACAGAGAGCTGAACACCACCCTCATAGAAAGTGAAGAGGGAATAGTCGGAGTAGGATTGAGTGAAACCATAAGAGAGTAAAGCAGCAACAAGCTTGGCAAACCAACAGGGGGCCCGACGAAGGCCATAAAGAGACTTCTTAAGGCGACATACCATGCCTGGTTTAGGTGGAGTGAAACCAGGAGGAGGTTTCATATAGACTTCCTCATCCAAGTCACCATGAAGAAAAGCATTGTGAACATCCATCTGGTGAAGCTCCTAATTTTTAGCAGCAGCAATAGCAAGGAAAGCACGAACATAAACCATATTGGCTATAGGAGCAAATGTTTCATTGTAATCAATACCTGCCACCTGATGATTCCCAAAAATAACTAAACGAGCCTTGAGACGTTCAACAGACCCATCAGAGTTATGTTTAATTTTATACACCCACTTACTACCAAGAGCCTTTTTGCCTGCAGGAAGAGGCTCTATGACCCATGTTTCATTATCCTCCAATGCACCAATTACTTTTGGCATGGCTTCACGCCAATCAGCAGCTTTCATAGCCTCAGAGAAGGACCGAGGTTCAGTATGATGAGTAATAGCTGCAAGAAAAATACGATGTGGAGCAGAAAAATTATCATAATTCACAAAGTGTGCTAGAGGGTAGGGAGTACCTGAGGAACCATGTGAAGGAGAGGAACATGGAGATGGACTCAAAGGGTGAACATGATGCGTGATATAATCCCGAAGACGCACCGAAGGTTGCTTCTCACGCAAGCCACGACCAAGGGCCATATGAGGGTCGTGCGTTACGGCATCAAGCTCCGGGGCAGCCACGGGGCTGCTAGGCGCGATAGAAGGCCCAAGGGGGGAGGGCTCCATAGCCACGGGAATGGTAGGCGACGGGCCTGGAGCTGGATCATCAACCAGCACGTATTCAAGATCCTCAAGGAAACCCAAATCCGGACTTGGATCGGGCGTATCATTAGGGGCACCAGGGGTAGAGTCCAAAGCATAAGGGAATTCCGTTTCATGGAATTGCACATCACGTGACACGAAATAATCACCGGAATCAAGATCATATAACCGCCACCCTTTTTTTCCATTAGGATACCCAACAAAGATGCACTTTCTACTACGAGGAGCAAACTTGTTCCCTTTGGCCCGTTGATCATGAGCAAAGCATAAGCATCCAAACACTCTTATAACATCAAAATTTGGAACTTGACCACAGAGTACTTCATAAGGGGTTTTGCCACCTAACACACTAGAAGGAATACGATTAATGAGATAAACCGCGGTAAGCACACATTCACCCCAAAAAGAAATTGGAAGATGAGCTTGAAACATGAGTGCTCGAGCAACATTGAGAATATGACGATGCTTACGCTCAACCTTCCCATTTTGTTGAGGAGTGCCAACACAAGATGTTTGAAAAAGAATGCCACAGGAAGCAAAATAATCCAACATACATTTAAATTCAGTTCCATTATCGCTACGGACAATTTTAATAGTAGTTTCAAATTGGCGCTCAACCATAGCAAAGAAAGAGGAGAAAGCTTGTTGAACTTCCGTTTTATCACGCAACAGATTTACCCAAACAGCACGGGAAAAATCATCCACTAATGTCAAAAAATAAATGGCATCACAAGAAGAGGCCGTCCTATACGGACCCCATAAATCACAATGAAGCAAATCAAAAATTCGAGTGGATTTAGTATCACTAGTAGGAAAACTGCCACGAGTTTGCTTCGCTTGAGGACATACTACACAAGCTTTATTCAACTTTTTCTTAGAACTACTACTACGAATAGCGGGAACTAACTTGATCACGCGATCAGACGGATGACCCAAGCGGTTATGCCACAGCTCGAACTCAGACAAAACAGGGGCAGCCACAACATGAATAGTGGGAATGTCACGGAAGTAATAGAGTCCATCTCGTCGTTCACCTGCTCCAATCAGGTTCCTCGAGGGTAGGTCCTGTATAGCACACAAAGAATCAGTGAATTTGACAATACAATTGGACTCATCAATCAATTGAGACACGAATATCGGATTACGAGGCAAGAGTGGGAACATATAACACATGATGAAGAACAAGTCCTTGAGAGAGAGCAACACGCCCTTCCATAGTAGCTATAACACGTTGGCCATCAGGCAAGCCAACCGGACAGTCAACAATACATTTAACATGAGTCAAACAAGAACGATCACCGGTAACATGGTGCGAAGCACCCGTGTCAATAATCCAAGGTAAAGGGTAAGAATCACCTGTCATACGATCAGAGGAAGGTTTTTCAGCATTGATCATATTTAATAATACTTGAACCTGAGCCAGATTTAAAGAATCCAAGGGAGTACTGCACCCACTAGTAGTGGAGGAAGCAAAGGCGTCCACAACAGCATTCGCACGAACAGGCCCAGTACGAGCGACGGGGGGGCAGAGGAATGAGAAGCTACCACTGTAGCGGTGTTGGAACTGGCAGCAGGGGAAGACGGGGCACCATACTTCTCCACCCACCACGGCGCGGGACCGTGAAGATTAAAACAAGATGCTTTGTCGTGACCACGACGTTTACAGTAGGAGCAGGTCAGTTTGGATTTATCAAGTCGAGGACGATCAACTTGGAGAGCAAAAGCATGCGCCTCGTCGGGGGTAGCTTTCCCACGAGCAATCTCACGGGAACGTTCTTCTTGAACAAATGATTGATAAGCACGATCCAGAGTAGGTGTAGGAGATTGAGAGAGAAGATTGGAGCGTACCGTGCCGTAGCGTTCATCATCAATCCCAATGAAGAATTGATGTAACTTCTCCTCCTCTCGGTCATCGGCAATTTTCCCGGCAATATTACAGGAGCACTGGCCGCAAGAACACGTCGGTAAAGGCTTTAGGCGAGTCAGTTCATCATAGAGGTCCATCAGTTTATTGTAGTAATCATCCACGCTCATGGTTTTAGTTTGACGGCAAGATGTAATCGCAGTACGAAGCTGCTGCAGTCGCGGGCCATTGGCGACACAAAATCGGCGTTCAAGATAGGTCCATAACAGTTTGGCTTTATCGTGAAAAGGAATAGAGGAAGCGATCTTGGAGTCCATACTCCTTAATAACCATGAAACGATCATGGAATTGACTGTCTCCCAGTCAAGTAATTTGGCAGATGCGGTCGGTTTCGAAATCGTCCCGTCAAGGAAACCAAACTTGCGTCTGGCTTTGAGAGAAAGAGTAATGGCGCGGGCCCAGGCCACGTAATTATCGCCGGAAAGTAAGACTTGGGTGATGAGATTTCCATGTTGGTCCCCTGAGCCAAGGTAAAAAGGAGAGGTAGGATCGATCTTATCATGCTTGACGGATTCAGTCATGGTGAAATGAAGCGAGCTGGCCACACGGGTGGTGCTCGGCGCTGACAGTGAAGGAAAAAAAATAGGTCTTTTATCGTGGCTCCGATATCATGATGAGATAATAGGTTTTAATGTGTTGTCTTACTGTATTACTGACAAAGTAAAGGTTTATATACAACCTAGGAACAAAGGAGAGAGAGCCAAAGCCCAAACTATACATGTAATACAAGCCCAAACTATACAAGTAATACAAGCCCAAACTATACATAGATACATAACAAGGTCCAATAATGTAGCCAAAAATAAAATAAAAACCTCCATAAACATTCTTGAAAGCTTGAGCAAATTGAAAATTGGAAGAAAACCCCCAAAATCCATTGACTCTTTCTCTCTCCTCTGTTAACGACCTTCTGTTGGCTCAATTATCTTCAACCTGGAGTCTGAATTTAGCAAATGTTCCTTCTACAAAGTTGTAGATCTCGAAAAGTTGTTGAATTTAGACTCAAAAATTACTCAATTTGGAGTTGTGTGGTAGGAGTTATGCCCATTTGAATTTTTCAGCTGCTGCTGCCATTTTTCTTGCGCTGCTGCTCGTGTAGAAACAACAAGCTCTTCCATTGCTTCTCTAAAACTTCTCTTTCTGTTATGTGCAAGCGATGGCTCAAATTTCTTATGATCTATTGCATGCAAAGTATTATTGGAAGTGAGAAGGATCGTTTGAGGTCATTGGTGATAGTTATGAAGGTCAAGTAATAGTTGAAATTATTGGGTTCAAGATTTCATTGGAAGTCAAGTATTATTATTATTGGACTTTGGTATTGATGATTGAATCAAGGTACACATTGTCCACCCATTTTTTGTTAAAAGAAATGTATTTATTATATGATTTTAGTATTAACTGGATTGCATTGGAGTAATTGATGAGAATTTGTGATATGTGTTACAATGATGTATGACTTGTGCAAATGATTGAGAATTTATTTTATTCTATTTGGTTGACGATTGATTGTTGGTTGTAGACCACATGGTTCTAAACGTAGTGTTATGAAATATAAATTAATCAAGTAAGAATAGCCTACGAATTATGGTTCTAAACCTGTGCTTGTTGAATATAAGACACGTGTTCATGATCCTTTTTAAGTTAAAGAGTATATCCAAATGTGAGAGATTGTTGCATGACTAATAATACTAAGGGTATTTTGAATATATTTATTCAAGGCATACTAATTACTAAGTTCGTCTTTTCAAGTTGTTTAATATACAAGAAAGGATTTGTATTTCTAAACTGTAGTACTTAAGTATTTCCATCCCATAAGTATTTTGGATAATTCCCTAAGTGAATTATACTATAACAGGAGAACTTTTGGTTCAATTGAATGGATATATTATGTATATATGTTATACTTACGAGTTGCAAAAGTAATACTACTTTATAACTGATTTTATCATATATAACAATATCTTTGCTAAAATGATTCATTTGTCGATCATTTCTTTTCTTTTATGCAAAAACTTTGAAACTTTTACTTTATTATAATTAATAACACAGCCTTAGAAATATGAGATGGATTCATTAGTATTCATACTCATAGATGTTTATGACTAATCTTTATTGCGTTATTTTTACCACTACAATTCCAACAACATACATTATCTTTGAAATAGTTACTCATATTTGAGTCTATTAAAGGTTGACCTAAAACATGTTATGAAAATTATGATACTACTGTACTACATTTTAATATTGTTGGATATTGATGAGTTTGGTTGGTTGAAAGGTTAAAAAGAATAATTTTTAATAAGTATTTACGATTTTATAGTTTGTAAATATGTTTTTAGTGAGTTCAAATAAACTTTAGTGAGAGCAATCAAATTGTTATTTTGAACTTATAAGTGTATTATTTTGTGATTAGAAGATGGATAATTACATATAGAAAAGATGAAATATAAAATGATTGTTTGGTTACATGGGCTAATGATTCAACGAAAATTTGGAAAGAAATGTTTTTCTTGTGCGAAAAGTATTTGCTGGGAAGATGTATTGGATTTAAGCGATGAAATCTTTGATATTATAAATGGAAAGAGTTGTTGTGCTGATTTTGAGTTCATGATCAAGTTTATGTTCTTGAAGAAGAAGACTTGCAAGTGTATGTTAAGAATCTAAAACGCTAAACTTAGTTTGTCCATTTTTGTGTCACTTTGAACCAGTTTCACTGAAACATATATTTAGCCATATTCACGGTTTTTTCTGCAAAATTCTTATTTCACAAAAGATGTTTGAGGTTAGGATCAAGAATCATTTGATTTGGACTTCGTCTGACAAGTTATACATGTTTAAAGTATTTAGAACTAATTTTATTTCCAGATTTTTAGAGGAAAGTTTAATACTGATTTTGAAAGAAATCAATTTCAGATTTATCGAAGCTAAAAGAGAAAATGTTTACCGTATATGTATGACTCCTAAAAGCTTCAATCGCCTATTTTTTAAGCAATCTTTTATAAGTATTAATCTTGTTTTCTAATCGTAAAGCATATGAGGATTTTACACAAGGTTTAAGACGTTAGTAAAGCTCTTATTAGTCAATATTTTAAATGTCTTATAGTATGTTATATCCAATTTGGACAAGTTCATGGAAGTTTGAAAAAAAAACCAAAAGAGAAGAACTACTTCCCAAATTTGTTTAACAGTTTTGTTTTTCCAAGTTGAAAGCTTAATTTATTCTTACAAGTTATTACAAGTGATTATTAGTCCCCAAGTGTTTTGTAAAAGTGTACGACTCAAACAACAACTATTCTACGCAAGCAACAATATTTGTTAAGAGTTAAGTTAGTTTTATCAAATTATGTGTATCAAGTAAACCTTGTTGGAGTTTATTTGTATGATTTATATATACTTATTCAATACAATGTTCTTAAATGACTTATCTCTACCAAAAGAACTCGAAATAATGATGGAATAAATATACTTGAGAATGTGTATGAACTTACTATGTGCAATGTGTAATGGACTAAAAGCAATGGGGGAAAGTAGCCGTGGAACGGTGAGGAACAACAATTACAAAGAGCGTGGTGCTCGTAGGCGCCGGTTACTAAATTAAAGATGGCGAAGCGAGCATGGTGTCTCGTAGCCGCTAGGGGCATGTCCTGAAAGTCTTGCAAGCATATGGTAAATAGGAGGGTGACGACCCCCACAGTTTAGAGACAGTCGGTCGTGGTGACCTCTCTCTAATCGTGTTCACTTTCCCCAATGAAAAATATATTGACTGAAATTCTATAAATACTTAAAGAACGAGCATGAAGAATGTTATTGGACATGTGAGTCATGGTACATGGTGTACAATAATGTTTTGTTATACAAGTACATACACAACCTGACGCGTTATTATGGTCACTTTGGGCAAGAATTTTTAGCTCGTTGAATAAAGTGCTTAAAAACTACTTATATTGATTTAGAGTCATGTGAACATATATATATGTTTATGTCAAATGGTTAAATCATGAATATAGGTTTTTTGTGTGTTATGCTTGTCACCCCGAATATGAAATCGAAGTACTTTACTTAAAGTATGTAAAAGTCGTTTAATAGTAATAGTTTTAAGCTTTGTTGTATGAACGTTGTGAGTTATCTCTTTTATGTGTTCTATTCTTAATGTTTATCTGAAATGTGTGGCATATTGTGAAATTTTGCAAAATCCACTAAAAAGAATTTTAGGTTGGACAGTGTGTGCTCAGCTTTCACTGACTTTGTTCTCGAACACTGTCCCCGGTGGGGGCAGTTATCCTTCTTAGTGAATTTTGCAGGTATTAGATGGTCCATGATTGAGTCAATGGCAAGGGCATTCCTTGAGGGTCATTGCAAGGACTTATTCGATTCTTGATTGTAAAATACTTTAGAGGAATATGAGATGTAATTATGTTGGGTATGAATCAAGGGTTATATATTAGAGTTGTGTTATTTTTATTCAAAGATATACTCTAGGTTATAGTCGTATAAGCTCATGACTCCCTCGTCCAGGATAAGAAGATAAGTTTTGTCGTCCTTTCAATTTAAGCTTGATTCCTTAAAGGTTCCCTAATCTTAGTTAGTAGCTCGCAAGGGCAGGCTATTACAGCTTGAGATAAAATTCTAGGTTTCGTCAACAAAAAATCCAAAATTCAATTAAATTTTGAATATTGATACCAGAATTTGAGTGAGCTTTAATACAATTGGTGCCGAAAAGGTAGGAACCAACCAAGAAAGAATGAAAGAAAAAGTTAATTCGAAGTTTTAGCACAAATTAGGTTTTCAAATCAAAAAATTAGGAGATCGAAGTAAGAGAACGAAGACTGTATTATTACTTGTCACCATAATTTACAAATAGCTTGGAGCTATATTAGTAAAACAAACCAATAATTTGCCTAACAACCTGATTAACAAACTCTGACATCTTGTAACAAACTAATCAACAGCTTCCCCCGCCAAAACTGATTACAGAAAATACAGTCAACTAAAATCTGTAACAAATAGGTTCCATTCAAAAAAAACATGATCAATAGGTATTGAGAAGAAGTATTAGGAACGACCAATCACAAAAAAGAAGATCAGAAACTGTCATATCACAAAACCAGAAGATCAGAAACTGTCAATAAATAACCCAACAAAAGGAGAACAATGTCACAAAATCAAAGTTCTCTTGCTAAAAGTTGGATTAATAAACAATCAAATAAAGTATTTTCAGAATTTGTATCTGGGGATCAAAATTGAAACCTATTCAAGCCCAATTCTACAAATAGGATTTTTCTTCATGAGTCCCAGATCAACCTAAAAGACAAGAAGAAGACATTGTTGATACAAAATGCCACGAGATTTGTAGTAATTTAGAATATTGTAAGAATAAATGTCAAGTTTACCTTATGCCCGAACAGATCCCTTATGTTATCTATTCCATACAAGATCATCGTAGGCCTGCACGAGAGAAGCTAAATAACTAAACAATCCCTCTTTCCACGATGCTCAAATATAAATTACAACATTTGAAAATAGGACACAATTGTATTTCTTAAGTTACAAAAACAGCCACTTTGTGTTTGTTTATCACAATTTAGGGGGTGTTTGGATAGGGTGTTACAAGAAAGGAAGAGGGAGAAGATTGATTTCATTCCCTCAAAAAGTTGTTTGGTTGGGGGTTTTACTTTTCCTTTTCCCCCCTCCATTACCCAAATCCCTCTACTTTGATTCTCCCCCCCCCTTCCACTTAGAAACAGGGGTAAGGGAAACCCCTTTGACCACCCATTTCACTCCCACAAACACCCCCACAACCGCCCCACCCAACCGCCAACACCGCCCAGAATTCACCCCCACACCGGAAAACCACCCAACCACCACCGAAAATTTTCACTGGAAAACCCAACATGCACCAAAAATTTCCACCACCCGTATGAAAACCAGCCCTGCCACCTACAAACACCACAAAACAACGACAAAAGAAGGGGGGCGACGAAAGAGGGGAAGAAGAGAGAGAAAAGAAGCGGCAGAAGAGAAGAAGGGCATTGGCGACGAAAGAGGGGAGGGGTGGGGGCAGAGTCGGTGGCGGCGAAAGAGGGGAAGGCGGCAAGGCTGTTCAATTTGAAAGAGAAATTGTGGTGGTGGTGGTAGAGGGGTGATGATATATTAGGGTTTCCTTTACATATTTTTAAACAAGCAACCTACTAAATCTAAGGGTTTTGCTTTCTGCTCTCCTTCTTTCCCTTTCTTATACCCTTTCCATTTCCCCTTTGTGAACCAAACACCCCCTTCTTAGAGCCTTAATAAACATGGGCAATTATCTATCTTGTATTCATTATCAGAGAAATGGAACCACAAAACAAAAGTAACTGTTAAGTAAATGATAGGCGTTTGCTCTCACCTCTCAAGGGACAAACCCCATGCAACTACACGAACATCATCGGGAAGCCCCATAGGAAGCAACATCTCGGGTCTGAACATGCCAGAATTCCCTATCTCCACCCACTTCCCGAAGCCTTCATGATAACTGGCATATCAAAGATCAGAGATATTATATTAATGCACAGTTTGGCAAACTCGCTTAGCACAGAAAGCACGTTCCAACCAGTCCAGACAGGATCTGGACACCCCTAGTTCCTTGCCAAACAGATCATACAAACCGACGGTACTAAAAAGATGTGAAAGTGAGAACAAAGGCATCCAAGAAAACATAAACTCCTTGAACAAATTTGAACATGCAGCCTCTATCCTCATTCTAAATAATTACAGCAATCTTGAGAATCTCCCTTACCTGAATATCTCCATGCTAGGTTCAGTGTAAGGGTTGTAAGCAGGCTTGAAACGAAGTTTCGTCATTCCTGCACAAATTATCAAAACGCTTATTCATATCACTACTAGTCGTCCAGGTTAACAAAAGAACATTTCTCAAAGCTATAATACACTTTCACAGATACAAAATCAATATGTTAAAAATAATGCTGCATAGCATCCAGCCACAGCTTTGTTTATGATATGTGTTCACTTTCCAATCACACTTCATGGAAGCTGTCAGACAACAAGATTTAAGAAACAAGCCAAATCCTACCTAGACGAGAAAAGAAGTCATGCAGTACGCCGATAAGATCCCCTAAGGTGAGCCCTCGATCACATATAAGGCCTGAAACAATAAATTTTATAATCAGCCAATCAGGTTAAGATTATACAGAAAATTCAATTATATTTTCAAAGAAATTATTGATAAAGCTAAATCAAAGGTACTTTGGGCACACTTATGAACGTTAAAATTAAAGAGAGATATCCAAATTCCCTTTTTCTTTTTCTTTCAAAACGATAGGCCGGAACAAATATCTTTTTTGAACTTTAACCAAGAATTTGTAGAAGATGTTACCCATCTACATTGAGAAAATCATCTTGTTGAACTTACTGGAATAAGATTATTATTTAATCATCAACGCAAACGCTTGGTATTAAAATTTGCAGCCGAAGTTGCCAGAGAAATATGGCAAATTATTTAAAACAGAGGAAGAAATTTGCTTGGCATACTAAAAATGACAGCAGCCAGAAATCAGAACCATGTCAAAATGTTCAATGCATGGTGCCAACTTAGCTAGCTACTAAGACATAAATGACTTTGTTCACCTTCTATCTGATGGAATTCAGCCAAATGTGTCCTATCAACTGCTTCATTTCTGAATACACGATCTATTGAAAAGTATTTTTTGGGGGCGAATGGTTTCTACAAGCATAAGAAAAGACGTAATCATAAGAAAGATATACATTATTGGATAAGTAAATTATTCTAGGAAAAATAACTAAGCATAAGATGGACAAGAAATTGCTTAATGGAGAAAATTATGCATAAATAACTCGTCATATCCCAAGTATGTTTAGGACCTAATAAAATGTTTCTCTCTTAAACCCATACCAATCGTAACGCTATGCATCAATGACCTAGAGTCTAGACCATGTTAGGGGGACGAGAGTACGAGGTTCAATTTTCTGATTTGTTATACTTGCATGCTTTTACATGTATTAACATGAAGTATATAAATGCAAACACACATAATTTCTGTATGTGCAACAAAAACCATATACGAAAACGTGAGTGCTAATGTTTAGGTGAATGAAATCAGTATAATCGTATATATATTATCGGCCGTTTGCCCGTTTGTTGCCAAAAAAAGGGTTAGAACGACATAAAGAAGAGAGGGAGAATAGGAAGCTAGAAGGAAATTTGAATCAATAGTCCCTTAATTAATTGGCATTGATCACCAAAAAATATGTACAAAGAGTTCCTGAAGAAAGGATCACGAAAAGCAAGGTATTTCATCTCCTTTGAAGCAAATCTTATACCGCCTCCATCTCTAACTGATGGGTGACATTTGGTCAGGGTCATTTTCAAAAAGCTAAACTAAAATGGCATATAAATATTTCTTATTTGAAATTTTAGGTTCTCACCATGAATCATGATACAAAAAGTTCTTTTCTATTTAATAGAAGGCAACATTAAGGATATTATGGAAAGTTCAACTTACTAAATCTCTAAAGTGTCCCCTGTTATTGTGGGATGGCATTAAAAAAAATGTAGCCCATGGCTTACAAGCGAGGGAGAACTTCCTAGCAATATAGGTTATACAGAATAAAATGACATACTAAAGGTCATATTGCTTTTGTGCAAGTAACTGTTCAACACCAGCATAAAAGTTCAAACATTCAATTTGTGATAGACATAAAACATTTAGGGTCTGTTTCGCAGGTAATTATTAATGGAGTAATTCTGTACAGGATGTCACACATATCAATGTCCATGATAATGTTTGTCCACCTACAAATCTCTCTTGTTCTACATGTATTTCCATTACCATCCATTCCCACTCTAGGTGATATTGAGTGGTAAATGAAATTTATGAAGAAATTTGAAGGAGTTATTTTGCCATGGACATTTGGCATAGGACTTCCCTTACCAAATTACATATGACCTCATTACCAGCGTCCGCCTTTCATTAATGTCAAGCAAACGGGAATGACGTAATGATGCCAAACAAACAACTTTCTAATGAAAAATAAGAGAACTCTAGTGACAAGGTGAAGGGTTTAGCTGCTATGCAGACATTGCAAATATATGGCTGCGTCATTCCCAGCATAAATTACCTGTGCTAGTGCATATAGCATTCTTGAAGAAACAGCTGTTGTATGTGTTCGCAAAAGATTTTTGTTCGCTTCCTCTCTTTTCCAGTCATATCCATAACTACAATAAACATAGTCCAGAAATGAAAAAAAAATACAAAGGACAGCACAAAACATATAACAATAATTGGTGTGAGTTGTGACTATTCTTTGATCCAGTGACAAAATTTTCGCAAATGAAAAAAAAATGTAGACCCTAGGTACTGTAGGGGTGTGCCCTCTTTGAAAGACTACAAGAGTTTGACTACTTTTAGTTTTTATAAACATAAGGGAACGAAAGAAGAAAAAACCAGTACCCTATTTGATAAAAAATAAAGTAACAGGTCTACCAGAAGACTGAGGTAGAAACAAAACAAAGAAAGAGAAATATATACCCTCTGGACTCATAACCACCAGATTCATGAACACACTTTACCCTCTCAACATAATCTTCGGGCAGCCAATTTGTAGTGGAAGGAGCTGCAGAGTAGCAATACAAAATTCAATAAGCAAGATGAACAATATATGAAGTTGCAAACTGGATCGGTCCAACTTCATACAAGTAATGATCATAATGAGGTCAGTCAGAATACTGACAGCCCCATATTTGTGCAAGAACATTTTAGAGGAGAGACGTAGAGCCTTAAGGCCACAAATAAGAAACCTTCTGCAACCTATAGCTCAACAAAGCAGGGTCTAGGGAGGTAAGATGTGTTCAGACTTCCAAGAACTGTCACCGAAGAATATGGTGAAAAATGCTGACAAATGTGATACAAGAAAACAACAAATGTAAGTATTAAGAGATGATATAAATATGAAGAATCACACCAAACCTTTGAGAAAGAAAGTGTCATGCGAATCACGAGCTGGGTGTTGTTGTGGCTGGAACAACGCATCAAAGTTCCAAAAGCTAATAAAAGCAGAATAAGCAAAAATATTTAGACCTCATTTTCTAGTGTGGAACTCAACTACTCATAAACTACAAGCTACCAAGCAAAAGGCGAAGATGCTATCTTCTCCAAGTACAAATTCCAAATAATAAAATCCCCCACTACTCCGAGGGGTGCAAAAATAAAAGTAAAACTAGAGTGACAACTCTCTGCCCACATAAAAGTAAAACTTTGAGATAATAGCTATGATACTTCATTATGACATTTTAAATGCGATTCGGGAATATACCCTCGGAATGGCCCGCAAGATTAGGACTGCGCATGAGGTTTAATTCTTATTGGTGTGCAACAGTAAAACATTTGAATTCTCAAATTACCCAATTAAAAGATCATACAGAGTGCTGAACACAATGATTTCAAGTTTCAACAGACCATGTGGCTCTGAAATTCCACACAAATACAGAAAAATAAGTAAAGCAATAATATATCTAATTTTATGGGACTATGAAGGGGTCAGCAATAAGACGATAGCATGTTATCAGTAACCCTATATATATATATGCAGTCAGCCAGTCAGGTATCTCCCCTCAAAAAAAAAAAAAAAAGCACAGGTATCCATACTAATGGAGGATATTGATGATCAACAACAAATAGCATAACATAATTAAGGGAGCTAAAATAAAATACTATGCAATTATAAATCATGTATCATCTTTTCTTAATGTACATTCTCAATTTTATCTCCTATCAATATTTTGTCTAGACATCAGCTAAAGCTATGTGTCTCCCAAAAGAGAGATTATTTTTTATTACAATATTCCTATACCCCGCAATATACACCACCATCCACACCATTCTAAGTTTGCACTACTGTCTCTGAAATACCAAATTCTTAACAGACTGTTCCAATTGATGCTTTACAATTTCTAAAGTAAGAGACATTGAACCCGTCCCTACACAAATCCATTGTTTTCATCCACCACCTATTACTGTATTGGCCAGTGTCCAAGTTGAAAGTAGTAGTGGTAAACTGGTAACCATGCTTTTCCAAACACATTAACCACCCAGTTAACCACAAATGTCGTGATTCCAAATCCAAACCTCAGCCGACCTTCAAGAAACCGCTATTCATGAGATGGTAATGGTATAGATGAGCATATGGGTTTCGCTAATCTACTTGTCAAATTCCCGTAAAGAGAAAATCCAAGCATACCCTGATGTATCCCTTTCAGAAACGATACCTAATATAAATGGAATTCATCCTTCTGTCAAACACTCAAATCAAGAAGACATCCATGATTATGTTCCAAGAACCAACCACAAGAAGAGTGAATACAGCCACTACTGTAGAAATCTACTTCAATTGTAGCAAAGGGAGCCCCTTCACTAATCATTCTCCTCAAAGGCCTTTAACTCATCAACTATACACACTACAAATAGGACAACTGGAAAAATCTCCACACAGATTAGCCTTCACTAAAAAACAAAATGTTGGTTGCCTGGTGATGGGACCATTGATCTTTATTCCAGTATATAGAATATACAATGGGCTGCTCCTTACTGGACATCACTTCACACGTGGTGATGTGGAACCAAGAGGCAACTGAAACTATTCATTAACCACTAGTCACCATTAAATCATTGAAAATGAAACACTGGTCATGAGTACTCTCTTCAAGGCAAATAAATTTTATAACTTTCAACTTTCTATAAGATAGAAAACAGCAAGTCATATGCTATGATGCTTGCATTAGAAACTAGAATTGATGGAACAAAATATGAGCAGTGAGAATCTTGGTTACAAGTCATAGTCCAAAGTCCAAATAATATAGCAATAGAAATGGTAGGTTTTGAAAGACTTTTTTCAAATTCATAAAGTCAGAAGTCTTACTTTTAAAAAATAGCACGACAATATGAGCGAATTATAGATCAACAATTAAGCGACAATCTCTATTATATATGGCAACACATGGGGGACACCAAAAAATAGAAAAAGGAAAAAAAGAAAACAAAATAGGGGGAAAACTAACTGCTTCTTTAAAACAAAAAGGGGGGGGGAGTCACAAATTTAAACTGAACAGCAGTTTTTTTTAAAAAAAAAAAATGCAAAGACAGTTCTTCCTATTTTAACTTTCTAAACTTCTTATTTCAGGTTATTAGATGCAATTACACAATTAATTTTGATTTTCTATATGTTTTCGCACGCATTGCATGCATATAAGGCTAGTAACAACATATATCAGCAAGTCAGATTGTTGAACTGGTAGACAAAAAAGTATCAAATGAAACAACAGAGGTACCTGCTCTCGACAAAATTGTTTGTAGGCATTTCCTCAAAGCTGCACACGCAGACCAAGACAAATTTTACGGGACAAATCAATGAAGATGTGGTACAAGATTCTCCAAGAAATCGAATTCAACGAATACAACACAACCATATAAGACAAGGAAGAATGAGATCCTACCCCATCTGGAGAAAAATGTCTTTCAATTGCTTCCGTACCTGAAACATTGAATGAAGTCAGAAGTGGTTACAGAAAGATTACCCATTGACAGCTCAAGAAATTGAGGATAATAAAACATATTATGAAAATCTAGTACATTCCATACCATGGATGGTTCATTACATACAGCAGAAAGAGGCTTTCCAGCCCTTTCATCTGCTTCCCCACAATCATACTTTTTGTTCTACCGTAGAGTTTAATATCGACATAGTTTATCAATTTAATCGTTTACTTCTCTTGCTTCTGTTCTAAACATTTGACAAAGAGAACTAATTCTCAAATACATTCATTGAACCCAGAGATGTGACATCTGATTTTCATCAACACACGACAAAGTAGCATGCAATAAAATGAAACACATAATAACATGAGCTTGGGAACAAACCCGTTTTATAACTAAGTCATACATACATCACACAGATCGGAGCATCCAAATAGGAGCTTATCTGGTGAGAGCCATGGTGGACCACCCTGGTTTGACTTCCATCTGGAACACTCTTAATGGTTTCCAGTACGTAGTACTCAGATTCAAGCAGAGGATGTAAGCAAACATAGTGCAAGAAAACCTTCTAACCACATAATCAGCAACAAACAGCCTCAATCACATATTAGTCACTAAATTGCATTCAAGCTACATATAAAATTGTTTGCAACCAAATGCACATGGTGTGACACAACTATCTGCACAGAAGAGAATTCGGACAATGCTGACATCTAACCTTGAGTAATGGATGCAAATGACCACCTTCAGGTGGAAGACCTTTAGCATTAAAGTTGTATTCTTTGAGTTCCATATCCTTCCATGCGCCGCTTCAAATAAAACATACAAACATTAGCAAGACTATAAGCAGGTAATAACAACCATCTGGGGATGAGTTCCCACCACCAAGTCAACAAGTCATATGAAGTTTGCCATAACAGCAGAACGTTCTCTCACTTGGGAACTAATAGAGGAAGAAACTTGATTTCGTGCTTTTATATCTATTTCTTACGTGAACAGTTTTTTTTCCCTTAAATTTTTGTGGACATATTATTCAGAAGAAAAACAGCCCAGTAGCCCTAAATGGTTAATGCTCTTCACATTATAAGATGGGTGTAAAGGCACCATTAAATTTGTAACATTCATACCTAAAATTGAGTATTACATAAAACACCTTTCCCCATGCAGGTACATATGAGCGAAATACCTTTGCAAATGCTCTCGAGTCAGATCAGTTGCAGCTTTTTTTTCTTTTCGGGGCATAATTCGCACCTTTTCTTATTAAGTATCCCTTCCACGTCCTAGCACATAAATAGGATGACAGAGTAAAGGGTTATGATGTACACACAGTAGACAAACAATCACAAGTAAAGTAAACAAGAAGCAACTGCCATAATGTGCTTGTATAAAATGTCAGTTGAAAACAGAAAAAGGATAATAAGAGAGTAAATCCCTACTGCGGGGTAATAAGTTTTCTCCGTTTGAGAGCATCAATCTCCTCATGCTCAACCATCTGCAGAAAATAAAGTTACTGGATAAAACTATATGAATACATTACAATAAAATTTCCCCTCAAACCATAGAGCAAGACAGACAGATCATCAAAGACAAACACACAAAGCATAGCAGGTTAACCATAATACCTACAAGATTAATATTTCTTACTTTAATAATTAGTTTCACCATAGCAAAGATAACAACCTGAAGAAAACATATTAAAGAAGGAATTGGTAGAACAAGTAGAACATAAGTTGCCCCAGTCAAATAACATCGAAAAACAGAAATGAAGGATCCGCTATTATTCATAAGACAATTGTCAGAGGCATTCAACTAGCCGTTTCAAATTTATGGAAGCACCTCCACCATAGGCCATAGCAGAATTACAATATCCACAAACTATAACTACAAACATTGTAACAGTTCAAATATCGACACTCTGGAAAATGCTTCTACTTTCTAAGCCTAAAACCAAATGACATAAACCATTTCAGCAGTTCAATAACCTAGAGAGACCATCTCACCTCCCCAGCTTGTATCCGTACAAGCAGCTCCTTGACCTTGTCATCGACATGTTCAACCTACAGCAGAAAACTAATTATATATTTGTAAAAATCAAACTGCAGAAAACTTAAACATACATAACAAATACAGATATGCTTGTTCCCATGGAACATTTGTACCTCTCTACACCATAACAACCACCACCCCAGAATGTATCTGATAGTGAGGCCAAATATTATAACCGACATAAATGACAATGCAATAGCACATCACACAACAGAGTGTAAAAAAATGTCAGACGATAAATTGGTATATTGAACTTTTTATCCCCCCCCCCATTTAAAAGAGATCCGATATACTACATGCCTAATGTAGCACAACTTACAGGAAAACACAACTAACGTTGTCCTCCCTGAGTCCTCAAGTGTAACCAAAAGATACATCTATGATCCCATATCACATATCCCACCTCCAACAGAAGGAAAGTGGAGACAAGAAAATATAAATGATAATAGAGAAGTTAAGAAAAAAGGGAACAAACACAATATTGAAAACAAGAACAACAAAGTTGAGAGCTTCAGGAGCAATACACAACAGATTTGCTGGCAGAATGGAGTACAGTTGAGTTTACACAAAGCACTATTCTTTCCAAATATGTAACTAAGAAAAGTTACCTTTCTAGATACTAATTGTTTTCCTCTCTCCACCCACTTATTCTTCATAGCTTGTGAGAACCCAATCTTATAAGTAGAGGGATCCACCTTTTTCTGCATCCAGCATGAAAAATTACATTCAGATCACAAAGACCTACTTCTATGCACAGAACATAACATATATGCAGCAATCAAAAACTGCCAACCTGAAGTTCATCAGGTGAGATACCCTCAGCTGGTATAGCTAAGAATAATTGCATTTCAGGAGAGCCTGCAGCAGCATAAAGCTTTCCTTCATCAGTGAGAACCCATCTTTCCCTCTTAATATCCTGCAAAATCGCCAAGTATGTTTAGCTAAAAAATGTGATTAACTCCACAAAAAAAAAACCTGCCCAAGCACAGAAATTGACAGGCCAAGACAAACAATTTTTCCTTCCACGTGCCCTTTCGTTCATCAAGTTACATGAAGTCGTGAACCGACTAATTGAGCAAATACGCACTCTTGTTCCACTTGCACCAAAAAAAATACACCAAAAAGCCAAACTGAAGTTGCTAAACCTCACTGCCAATAATTTTCCATCAATTGTTCATGATGTAGGTTTGGAGATGTCAAGGTTCTCAGATTTCTCATTGCTTTCGGGAAGCGAACAAAGCAGCAGATTTCATGGCTCATAAGGATCACTTTTATTATTCTCTTCTTTATTGGTTTCCCCCCTACTGTATTGTTTTTGCCCTTATCATCCGCAAGGATGTTTTAGGTTGGCCTCCGGATTAAGGGGTCAATTCTAAGTTTGTTTCCCTCATCAAAAAAAAAACACACAAAAACACCTTTTCTTTAATCATCACTCATCAGCACCATAATACAAAATATACATTCTGCATACTAATCAGCTTTCTGCCTTCTCCTATGAGAGCTATCTCAATCAAATTTTCCTCACATTGAGGATCTCACATCCAAAACACATAAAAACACTATTTATTTTCTACATTAGAAGTTCAAAAAGCCTCGAATTCAGTCAATGTAGCCACATTTTCCTCCTCTTATTACACACAAAATTCATCCAACGACTAAGCTGCTTTCTACCTTCTTAAACAACTTTTTCGCCGTATATGAGGAATTATAAGTGAACTTCCTACTAAAAGTAACATTTTGATCTATTTTTTCAAAATATGCTGCACAATTTCAGCTTCAGATAACTATCAAAAAATCACTACCATCATATATGAGGAATTACAAGTGAACTTCCTACTAAAGGTAACATTTTGATCTATTTTTTCAAAATATGCTGCATAATTTCATCTTCATATAACTATCAAGAAATCACTACGATTCAATTCACTAAGCAATCATTCAGTTCCAAAAAGTTGAACAAATGCGAGAAACCGAGACAAAACCTGAGCAACAACAAGTCCATAGGCATTAAGACTCTTGGTAACATTCACAATATCATCGTGATCGATATTAAATTGAGCCGCGAAACTTCCAGAATCTGGAATTTCTTCATTCTTCTCCAAATATCCCAAAACAGCGTCTTCTGCCATCTATCTACTGCTCAAAAATTGCACTTTCACATAAAAAAATTGCACTTTCACATAAAAAAATCGTCTAAACAAGTAGATTCATCTAAGGGACAAAACAATAACCTGGAACGAGCTTCTGCAATTCGAGCCTCGGAATTGCAGTACGACTGAGGGAAGCTGAGACTTGAGAAGTTCTACAGTGTAGGGTTTGGGCACCGGCAGGGTGTTGTATAACTATCTTTTTTTTTTAATTTTGGATTGGTAAGATAAATTATCCTGACACAAACCTCGCACATGTTAAACTGTTAAATGGTCAATGTTGAAACTCTATAAGGCACAATCCCAACCAGCATGTCAAGCTTAGCTTGGTATTATTAGTAGTCATTATATGTATATGATATACTTACATAATCGCTACCAAGTGGTAGATAAATTCTCTAAACGATACCTTGTTTTATACCCGGTCTTGTTTGGTTGAGCTTTATGGAAACCTGGAAACGAATTCATTAATTTGAATCCAATTCTCTTTGTTTGATATGGTTAGTAGGTTAACATTACACTTACTTGAGGGTAACCCAAACACCCACGATGTTACCCTCCAAATTAGAGGAGTAACAAAATCTTTTCCATTCTCTTACAAGTGATTTATTTCCATTGTTGAACCAAACACCCAATAAAAGAAATAATTATTGTTACCATTCCTCCCCCCTACTTGATTACATTCCCTTTCCATTCCTCCATTTGAACCAAACGCCCCCTAAGTAATAAATATAGTATTAATAATACGAAAATTCTGAGTTACCATATCTACATTGTGATGATAATAGATAACTAATATTTATTGAAAAATAATCATTCATATTTCGTAAAATTTATACTCCGTACGTTGTAATAAACTCTAAGAAAATGCTAAAAATGGCATATGAATATCATCTTTGTATTTTTACTTTAATAAATTATCGAAATAATGGGAAGATAATCGATATATAATTATAATAATAATAATTAATATTCGTGTATTCATAGATTCAAGCACATAATAACTATTTTACTTGATATTGGTTGAACTAAAATTATATGGGTCAAACCTTAATAAAAATGCAGCTGAACTAAGTTGATCTAAAAATCGAATCAACTATGCCAAATAGAAAATGAAAGATAAAAAAGGTGGAACATAATCAATTTAGGAAAAAAAAACGAAAATCAAATGAATTGAATCAAACTGAATTATTTTGTTCCAACCAGAACTGAACTACCAGACTAAATTGATACTCCCTCCGTTCTTTTTTTAATTGCTACATTTTCCTTAGATGGTTGTTTCTTTTTAATTGCTACATTGCTTAAACTTTTCTTATTTGGGGTACTTGGCCCACCATAAAGTAATACTATTATATTTATTTTTCTCTTTTTCCACCCAAAAGTACTACCTTTTCACATTTCCCCATTATTTTCCATTAAATTGGTCAAAAAGTACCATCCAAAAAGCTTGAAGGTGACATTGCCTAAATTATTGTACATACAACAGTGTAGCAATTAAAAAAAACGGAGGGAGTACTCTATTTATTTTCATATATTAGTTGATCTTTTAACGTTGAATGAAATGTTATAAACAAAAGCTTACAACACCATTACAATTAGCAATCAACTTTGACTCACTTTTCACCAAATTATGACTCCAAAATACAAAGGAAAAAATTGAATAATCAACAAAATTAATTTGAGCATCAAAACCAGTCAATCGCCCGTTATATTTAATACACTACTTAATCTATTTATAACATACACATGTTTGGCTCATTATTCAATATGCTACCACATCTTAAAATTTTGCAGATTTTGTTACAAATATTGGTACCGTACGTCCCGTTAAAAAAAAAATTTGGTACCGTACATAAAAACCGAGATATCACCACCACAAAATATTCAATCATCAACGAATTTTGATTCTATTAACAAAACGAATCAATCAATCGTCATTGATATCTTCAGTAATTATTCATAAACTATCCCCCTTAATTAAAGATAAGAAAACAAAAAAAGAACGTAACAAACTCACATAAAGTGTGAAATTTATATCTGATGTTTAAAAAAAAAGACCTCAAAAGTTGCAATGGAAAAGTAGAAAAGACTTCATTCAACCCTTGATGAGACACTAACTGATCTTAGATTAGTTCAAGTTAACAATCAATTAAATAACATAAAATATAAAATAGTTTAAGATAAGCGGCTTGATATGAATACAGAGTAGTTAATACCCACTTCATAACAAGCAATAAATAATGCTTGTGCAATACTTGTATATCTTGATTATAAATAGAGATGTTAGATCACTTTAATTTAACGGTACAAGTTTTGGTTAACCCAAGCATCTTCACGTCATGTCAGTTTAGATAATAACATATTGTTTTATCAAAAGGGTTCAGCTTATCATGTCGAGATCATGTAAAAAAAACCCTATATATTCCCCAAAAACAGGTTGAAAAAAAAAAACATTTCTCCGGGGAATAGTTCAGTTCAGGCTCAGGTTATTGATGGCAGATCGAAATCCGACTCAGGTTATAACTGATCAAGTAATAAAAAAATATGACTGACGTGTCATTTACTTTCCGTTATCTTTATTTCTCTATGCCTTATCTCTAATCCCTCCACTCTCTTAAATATTCTCATAATATAAATGGTTGCTCAGCACCACGTGTTTGAAGAAAACTTCTACGCCGTATTTATGTATTGATTTCCTCCTAATATTTTAAGCTAAATAATATGAAATTTCTAAATTAGGTCAGTTCATGTATTTGGATGATTAACAATTTGAAATATGAAATTGGCCCAAATTATGGGTCCCATAAAAAGTGCACATTACATATAATGGATATGAAATCACAAATCAAACCATGTCATTTTGAAATTATCAAGTTTAAAGCCAATTGACTTGCAAAATTATCTCACCTCTTCAATTCTCGTGTCCTCTGATCCTCTTATATATACACACCATTCTCTCTATATCTCTCTCACCTATCTATTCCTCTTTATTCAATTCTCTCGTCACCTTATCTCATATGGTTCACCTTTTTTTCTCTCTCTAGAATCGTATATGACGTAGCAGCGACACTTCATCAAAAAAAGTGTTCAAGCACTCAACCTAACGCCATCGTGCACTCCCCTAACATCTTCGCCACGATTGATACTAGAGCTGTCAAAAAATGACCTGAACTGAGAACCCGACTTGAACCTATAATGACCTGTAACTGACTTGCACCTGAAATTTTGGTAAAACAGGTCACCTGTAACCTGACCTGCACCCGACCCGATACTAATTGATAACTGATCTTGACCTGGTACTCCATGACCTGAACCTGAGCCGACACCCGACCAAAAAAAGACTGATAACTGAAGTGATGCGACCTGACAACGATTCGAACCTGATTAGACACCTGACCTGATTATGACCTGTAACCAATCATAACTCGACACAACCTGCTATTGTCCCGACCTGTTGTAACCTGTGACCTGATTTTACCAGACTTGTTGAGTCTAGGTACTCGTTTTTACCGACATGTGCTACCCGATACCCGATTTTGTCCGACTTGTTGGTTGTTGATGATTCGACTTGTCATTAACCTTGCCATATAGCAAAATAAACACATGTTACCTTTATTTACATAACCCGAATAAAGTAAAACATGTATTAAAGTTAATTTGAGCTTAACATTTTATAATTTTAATATAATAAAATTGAACAAATAGCATTAATAAAATTGTAACCTATTGATGTCCTCAATTTGAAGTAAAAAAGACTAAGTGTAACTTTTAAGAATTAATATCATCTAATTTGTTTATGGGAATAAACTATATCGGTAATCATAGAGAATGCTTTAAATTTCCCATAAAATAATTAGGAGTATATTGATCCCTTCTTATGATATTATGATTATTAACTTAGTTGCTTTTGAAATTATCTCATGTAATATACAGAACCATATATATATTGCTCCAGTTTGCTTTCTTCATTCACTAACTAATTTTATTCCAAAATTCAATAATTTATACGAGTTAAAAGTAACAAGGGAGAAAAATCATAAAAGATAGCATTATATATTTACATTACATGAACAGTGGATCAACATAGTATATGTAGCGAACTAAGGAAGTCAAAGATTGGCAAAGCTTTAAAACCAACTCTTTACTCCTAATCAAAGGCTAAGTCAAAAGTGCCACGATATACACAAAGCAAAAAATGATCTAAGTTAGTGTTCAACCAAAATAGCTAAAGGTGAACATGTTGGCAGAGCTATAGCACCAACTCATTACTCCCCTACTCCTAAAGCTGCACTCAACAAAGCAGCACCATGGAAAACCATGAAAAAGTAGTGCCACGATATATATACATAGCAAAAAATGATCTAAGTGAATGTTCAACAACCAAAATAGCTAAAGGTGAACATGTTGGCAGAGCTGTAGCACCAACTCATTACTCCCCCACTCCTAAAGCTGCACTCAACGAAGTAGCACCACGAAAAACCACGGAAAAGCGGCAATGCAGCGAGCAGCAACATGGACAGCAGAATAAAAAAAGAAAAGAGAGGAGAAAATTAGAGAAAAGGAAGAGAGGAGAAAATCAGAGAAAAGGAAGAGAGGAGAAAATCAGAAGAGAGGAGAAAACCAGAGAGTAAAAATACTGAATATCAAAGAACAAATAAATAACATCACTTACCATGATTACGAGGGAAGACACTCAGTTTCCTCATAAGTCAAAGATGAAGGTTCAATGTCAACTTCATAATTTACATACTCTTCTTTGTCATAACCATTCAACCAATTTTTAGAAGTAACCAAAGCCTCAACATGTTCATCTGAGAGACAACTTCTCCACTTGTTCAAGATTCGACCACCCATACTAAAAGACGATTCGGAAGCAACCGAAGAGATAGGGATGGCCAAAATATCTTTTGCCATTCGAGAGAGGATTGGATAACATACAGATTGCTCCTTCCAATAATTGAGGATATCAAACTCTTCATGTGGAAAATCAGGCCTTAGTGGCAAATTGAGATAAGCATCCACTTCAGACGTAGAGTAGCCAACTCGACTTTGAGCTACATTTGCATTAAAATTCTACAAAAAATAAATAAATAAAATAAAATTTAAGATGACAGGAAAGTAAGACTTAAAAAACAAAAATAGGGATAACCTGAAACCTTGTATATGTTGCTGGTCTTAAATAGTCCACGAGGCACAAGAGGTGGAAGAGATGTTGGTATACTTCTTTGTGATGATGAAGATGAATCACAAGGTGTTGTAGATTTAGCATAGAAATTGTACATCTCAACAAATTCCGAAAGCACAGCTTGTGCCTTACTACCAGTTGTATCATCAATATATATTGTAGAATACAAACTCTTCACCAAATCATACTTGTAACGAGGGTCAAAAATCACAGCAAGGGATAAGATCAAAGAATAGTCGCCCCAATATTTATCAAACTTCTTTTGCATCTCAGGTGCCAGTTTACGTACCATAGCATTGACATCAATATGAGCATCACATACAAGCTTTTCAATACTCAAAATATTAGCAAAATAATGGTTGGAAGTAGGATAATCAGAGCTAGAAAAAAGTTTTGTAATCTCATAGAATGGCTCAAGAAAATCACATATTGCCTCAACATGTTGCCATTCAAGTGCTGAAAGACCAAACTCATAATTACTCTCTCTTTTGGCAAACATATCTAAAGGTTCTTTGGCTAACAATGCTCTCTGAAGCATTAAAAAAGTAGAATTCCACCTAGTGGACACATCTTTTTTAAGCTTCAACTTAAAATCAGAATTAGTAGCCATAACACATTGTTTAAATTTGATTTTTCTACCTTCAGAATGTGTAATATACTTCACACAACCACGAACCTTCCTAATTGGCTCATCAATAACACTCAAGCCATCTTTTACAATCATGTTCAAGACGTGTGCACAACATTTGACATGAAAATATTTACCATCCATTGGTAAAGGAGAACAAGCATTTAAATCACACTCTAATCTTGCAACAAACAGATCCATATTAGTAGCATTGTCTACCGTAATTGTAAAAACTTTTCTTTCAATACCCCACTCTCTAATCAAAGATTGAACAAACTCATAAGTATCATTACCAGTGTGGGGAGGTTCAAAATGCTGAAAATTCAGAACTTTTGAACGCAATTTCCAGCTATTGTCTACATAATGAGCAGTAAGAACCAAATATCCATTTACAGTACATGCTTGCCACAAATCACAAGTCAAGCAAATTCTAGAAGTTAAAGCTCCTAACGTATCAAACAACTGTTTCTTTAAACCATTATACTCTGCCATGCATCACTTAGTCATAGTATTTCTACTAACAGTTTTGACCATAGGGTTCATATAAGCATGCAATTTTCTAGTCCTTTCATGCTCAACCATACTCAATGCATATCCATGACATAATATAGATTCAGCAAATAATTTCAGATAAGTTTTTTTATCAAAATTAGAACTAGCAAGCACATTAGGATTCTTGGCCATGTCCTCTAAGTAAGACGGACAATTAACATAATGTCTTTTAGCATTAGAAGTACCAACACGACTATCATACTTATATGTTTGTGTTTTGCAATACTTACATTTTGCAATCAAGCCTTCTGGTAAGGTAAAGAAATCATAGTGATCCCAAATCGGCGAAGTACGTCTCCCCCTTTTCGAAGAAGCTTTATTTTGATCTGAAGATGCAACATCAATTGTAGGATCACCAACCGAATGAGGATTCTGATTATCATTACCATCGATTCCTTTAAAAAATAACATACCATTATACACAAACAAAAAAAACAAAAAGATAAGTGAGATTTGTAAGAAAAATTAATTGTTACCTATCTCATATGCGTTATCAAATCCATGTGGTACTTCTTGACTGTCCATGGCATGACAACACAACACCAGAGATCTATCACAATTCACAACACAACACCAGTAATACAAAGATCTATACATTGAGTTATTGTTACGTTTTTCATAAAATTTGTTTCAGAAAAATATCTATTAACACGAAATTTTCATTAATACTTTTGATGTTATGTTTATCACTTTCCAAATCAGAGGTTTCAATTCTTTTTTTCATGTTAATATTTGTAAGTCCCTAGTCTATATAATATTTTTTTAATGTTGGTAAGTGTTTAGTGTTCATTTCAATATACTCTTCTTATCATCGTCATCTGCAACTTTCCCTCCTAACACTTTAATTGAAACATAATTTACAGAAAAAATTTGCCAAATACATCCGAAAAATCTCATTTGAAGCACGCAAAGAAAATTAAAAGATAAACAACAAGCGAAACATGAATCAGTAGAGTTAAAGTTGAAGAGAGAGAAATAAACCTCTTTTCAGAAGCGCCACCCTTCTGACTGAGGAAGGAACGGAAGCGAGGTGAGTTAACGTCGTAAATTCTACAGAGAACAAAAAGAAAATTTCTGCTCCAAATCTTGAGCTTCTCCTAGAACAAATAATCACCAAATCCTTGATATTCTGCTCGTTGATTGGGTTTTATTTTGCTGATGAAGATGAACATGATGGCGTGCAAGTGCTGAGTGATGGAGATGGCGTGAGAGTGTTGAGTGGAGATGGCGTGAGAGTGTTGAGTGAGAGGGACGAGATGGCGTGAGAGTGAAAGAGGCGGAAAGAATGAGGTTAGGGATTAGGGTTGAGATAGGAAAATAAATTATTACCGTTTGGGATATGAGGGTGTGGGAGAGATGGAGGGTTGGAGGGTTGGATTTGACTCTTCCAAAAATCAACGGTTGAAGATCCTGATCCATGTGCTTATTTTTTGACCAATGAGAAGTGGGGATTAAGAGGCACATGGATAGAGAGTTTGATCCATTGATTTATAATTCATGCCATGATGATTTAATATATTGTTATTTATGTCAATAACAATTAGTAATTTAAAGTTTATATTTAGTAATTAGTAATTTAGTATAGCTAATTGTTGTTGTTGTTTATTTGTTGTTTTTGTTATTATTATTAATTAATATTTGTCAAATAGGGTCATGTTTCGATCGGACAATGTATGATTCTAGTAAATCACAATCAAGTTTGAACCACAAATTATATTCATCTTAACGTCTAAAGTTATCCCGTCCTATATCGGTTATTGACTAAATAATTATATTTTAAAGCACGCGATTAAAAGTCAAGTGAATGTTTCAATAATTTTTAGTATGAAGTTCTAAATGGGTTAGTTTTGGCTAGCTTGAATATAAGCTTAAAACATCTTTTAGTCCCATTCATATTAACAAGTTTATTAGAGCTTAATCGTGAATTTATTTTAAAAATATGGGATATTATCTCAGGTAACCCTGATATATAGGCCTTTTTCCAATATAACCCCGACTTTGACAGCCCTGTCTCCGATAACCCTGAACTTGGTTTTTGTCATTAAATTTGACGGAATTAGAGACGGCGTTAAGTACTCTCTAATTTTGTTTGACTTTTGCGAAATTCATCTCTTTCTCTCTCTTGTTCTTCATCTTTTCTCTCTCTTGTTCTTCATCTCTTCTCAAGCCCATCATTCTCTTTTTTTTTCTCAATCAATTCTCAAAATCAAAACTTTAATCTAGGATCTCGCCGGAGTTCAGGCGCCGCATTCCGTTCTCCGGCGAGTCTTCCTCCTCAATTTTAATTTCCTTTTTATTTTTCAAGCTTTTGTTTACAAGCTAAGCTCATTTTTTGTGAGCACTCTCAAGGTACGAAATTGATGGAGGTTTTCATAGAAAGGAAAAAACGGTTTCTTTGTGTAGATCTGAGCGTCTCGGGTTAGCTCTTCCACCGAAATTTTTTGGGAATTCGATATCTTTTGGGGATTTGGATTGAAAATTTGGGGGTTTTTTATTCGAAATTTTCTTGGTTTTTCTTGTTGTTTATGCTCGAAAATTTGGGTTTATTCTTGATATTTTGGGTTCATAAGTTGTTGGTTGGGATTCTCACAAGCTTTTCTTTGCTTTTGCAGTTTTTCCTCAATCAAATACTGATGTAAGTTTCAATTTCTTTTCTTGTTTTTCCTTCTATGCACACCAAGTACTTGCTAAAATGCTTGTGTGAACTGTATCTCTCTAGTTCATGATTCACCAAAAGATTTCTATAATATTGTAACAGTATCTTAATGACTTATAACTACTTATAAACAATGGATTGATTTGGAAGGCTTATTATGAAGATTGCAGTGTTTAGTTCTAATGTATGTACCCCATAGTTCTAATTCAGATTTTATTTTTGTTATTGTCGTACTTTCTTTTTGTTGGGAAATATTGTATTGTCATGATTGTGGAATGTGGATATTAACTTGAATTATCCAAATTTTTAGTCTTGCAGATTTGGTGTCACATTGGAGTCAAAATCGTGGAAGAATAGTTTGGCATGTGAAGATTCTTCTCTTTTGCAGTTTCATGGAGTTGTTTGGGTCATAATTTTACTTGATGACTCACTGCCAATGCTCACCATCTATCTAGAACATTATTATGTGGATCTAGTGCTCTAGAGATGTAGTAATATAATGTGTAATACCTTACATAAAATGTATATTTTAGAAAGTTCTTTTCTACTATGAATTGTGAATTGTGAATTGTGAATCTTTGTAATTATATTCACATTGATGGAATATAAATATTATGAGTTTGGGAAAAATTGATAAAGAGATGAAGAACAAGAGAGAGAAGAGATGAAAAACAAGAGAGAGAAAGAGATGAATTTAGCAAAAGTCAAACCTAGTTAACGGTGTTACAAATTCCGTCCAGTTTAATGACAAAAACCAAGTTAAGGGTTATCGGAGACAGGGCTGCCAAAGTCAGGGTTATATTGGAAAAAGGCCTATAAGTCAGGGTTATCTGAGATAATATCCCTAAAAATATTTATGCTAAATATCACTTATCATCAGATCGGATGAGCTACGTTAGTAGATTCCTCCCTTTCATCATCAAAATCAACTCAATTGTATTGCATACAATCATAATTATTGGCTATGGCAAAATTATGGCAAAATTAGGTACTCTCTTAGTCAAACATAATCCATTTTTTACTATGTAAGAATATCTTATTATTGGGTTGGTTCCATTTCTCATCTACGATACTACTATGAGCATTCACCTCACTTGTTTATTATCATATATTATTGGACACTTAGGACGTAAGTTATTATGATATATTATTCTAATTATTGTTCTTGCTATTGATCATATCCAAAAATTAGAAACAATTGTACTTGAGTATTCGAGTAATTAGCATAGATTTGTACTTACTAAACTAATCACTACTGACAATTATCAAAAATCAAAGTGTCCATCTTACACTAAGGAGTCAAGATCGATTTAGACTTTAAGACCCTACACATAGTACGGTAGTAGACTATATTGATACAATTATACTCAGTAAGCCAATATTAGGACTAATAACGCAAGAATCTTTAATAATCATTAATTCAATAACTCATACTATTTGTTATAATTGTTGTTAGCTAGGAACAAGTGGATTTGACTTATGTATTTTGGCTTGACTCGAGTATTGTTACCTTGAACGAGCCTACTTGTTATAATCCAATGCCTACTTGTTACAAGTTAATTAGATATCATTGAGTTTCGAGATGAATTTAACGTAAAGATGATTAATTTCTTGGTATATATAAGTGTATAATTAGTATGAACTAATCAAGCATTTATTTTCAATGAAATCTTAAATAATTATAAAATTTTGAAGCAATGCCACACAAGCTCAATGTCTTGTCCCGAACTCGAATCGACCCGTAAGTGACCCGAAACCAAGTATTGCACAATCCAATTGTATTCCAACTTGATAATTACCAACCTGAATTTGACCCGAACCTGACAATGACTCAAACCATTGTTGCCCAGACCTGTTAACTAGCCGACCCGCATATGACCTGAACCTGAAATGACTTGCTACAAACCTGCCATAAACCCGATCCGACACCACATGGCCACAAAACATGACCTGTCCCAAAATTGACCGTGTCGAACCTGACCGAACCTGCAAGAACAAATAAACAGAGGCAGACTCGCGTAGATTACGACCGTTCTCGACTCCGCACCCGACTTTTGATTTATTGGCTCGATACGACCCGGCCGAACACGACCAAACCCGAGTTGACCCAACATGAACCCGACTCGAGTAACTGAATTGACAGCTCTAATTGATACTAGCTAGAATCATCTTTTTTTTTATATATAAAAAATGATATGTGTCCACCAAATCCACCACATCACCATCCCTATCAGCTACTACTACAACCTAGGACCACCGTCGCCTCCTGAGTCCTGAGCCCCACTGCACTCTTTTCTCTGTCGTGTTTTTCCTTTTCTCATCCTCAAGCTCCATGAGCCGCTACTCACCACCGTCATAACTCTTAATTATAGTTCTCATTCCAATTACCATCAACTCCGACAATGAGATACCAATCCAACCTCTAACTATAACTAAAGTGCCAAAAGCAACATAACGTGGCCGATTCTAACATTTATGTCTCAGTAGACATTCTCACCATTTCCAATCTCTCTCTTCCACTCCCACACTCGAACTGTGAGATCTCAAATTCTTACTTCACTCTTCTACTCTCTTTCTCTCTCCTACCTTCCAACTATGGCTGGAAAACACCTACACTCTTCTTCTTCCTCAAGAGACAGACCAATCTACACTTCCCCCATAATCATCATCATTCTCTCTCTCCTCACTTTCTTCTTCATCATCTTCTTCTTCTCCTCTTCAACTTCTTCTCTCTCCTCCAAATCCTCCTTCTTAATTCCAAACCCTAATCCTAATTTCGAGTACTCTTTCGTCGCATCTCTCGAGAATTTCCTCACTACTAAGCTCCCCAACCATTTCAAGGATGATTCTGTGAACTTCGCCGACGATCAGAGCGTAAAAAAGCTGGATGATTCAATTTGGAAGACGGAAAATGAGCGAATTTACGAGGATTCCTTTTATCCTGCTGTTTCGATGCCGATTAGGGTTTATATATATGAGATGCCTTCCAAATTTACTTATGATTTGTTATGGTTGTTTCGGAATTCATATAAAGAGACCTCGAATTTAACCTCTAATGGTAGTCCGGTCCATCGTCTTATTGAACAGGTAATTTGTTGCACTATATTCTGCAGATTGAGATATTCTTTTGTCAAATTCGCTTACATTTGTTGTTTTAGTATACGCTACATTTTCATGTCGGGAAAAATTAAACCAAAAAGGGAAGAATGGAAGATTTCCTTTGCTGTAACTTTAGGAAAGAGTCTCATAAAGCTCAATATGCTTGCTTTATACACATGTCATTGTGCGCATCCAATACTGTAGTAATGTAGTTGATGTTTGGGAGTCTATTCGCTTTAGTTCGTGCTGCTACGTGCTCGAAAGCTATAGTTGGGATCGTATAGGCCAATTTTTCCTTTTTTTTATGTCTCATGGTATTGGTATTGCGAGGAGTAACGGATAACTTATAACAGAGGATTTTGGGAAGAAACTTGGGGGGAATTTTTGGGGGGGAGGGGGTTTGAAAAGAAGGGTAACAAAGGTAAGTGTTCTAGTGTCTTATGAGTTGTAACAGTGCCAAATTATGAGTTTCACGTATTGCAAATAATCTGTTTTAAGATGACAATTGAGATTTAACTGTTTTACTCATTCTTTCGCAGCATTCTATTGATTATTGGCTTTGGGCTGATCTCATAGCTCCGGAGTCAGAGAGGCTGTTAAAAAATGTGATACGGGTTCACAAGCAAGACAAGGCGGATATATTTTATATACCATTCTTCACCACCATCAGCTTCTTCTTGTTGGAGAAACAGCAGTGCAAGGCACTTTACAGGGTGTGAGTGCTTCTCTGGTATTCATTGCAGTTTGTTCTTGGCTTAGTTATTCTTATTCGTGTTAAACCTTGTGTTGGTGTCTGGTTTGTGATATGCGCAAATACTTTGCTTACAATTATTTCACTGTTTTTTTTGTTGTGAAACCTTCTTGCATATCTTCATATGTTGTCTGCTTGTGGCTTCAATTTTGGTGAATACAACTAAAGCTAGTCTCGGATAGCAACTAATTGAGAATACTTAACTAGTTAGTGTTTAGGAGGTTCATATTTTGAGGTGTGGGAAGATTGTTCGACTAAAGAAGTTCTGAAGATGAAATTTGGGTCCTTCAGTATCGTATCAGATTTCCAAATAACCTCCTCCATTTCTACAAATTTGAGCTGATTAACCCAGGGGTATATTAGATGTTGAAGCTTAAAATTATCACTCTCGTAGAAGAGCTGCTTTAGTTTTAGCTTTCTGGTCGGAAGTCTATACTCAGTTTGATCTGTTAAGAGCGTTTCTACACTCTATCATGCATACTTTTTGCTCACAGCAGTGTCCACTTGCATCAGATTTGCTATTCACAATTCCATTATCTTGTTATGTTTATACAGGGTCCTTTTTCACCCCTCGAGGCTTTTACTTTTGTTAGTAATATGCTCAACTTCGCTTCCCGGAGATTTAAGAAGTTACTAAAATAAACTTATATCTATTGCCGCAGCCAAAAACTTTTGGTCCTTAGTGCTTAAGTAATAGGTTAAGGGAGGATTGGACTATGTATAAAGATCCAATCCAGTCTTACATCATTCATTGGTGATTAGAGAAGAATGGGTTTGACTAACAACAAACACTGCAAAAATTTGGCTAGAATTTTTTTTTACACCAACTGCTAATAAATTTTATGCTCCAATTACATGAAACTCCAGGTACCAAATCTACATCTCTGCAGATATGTTCGTAGATGAAACATATGACTAACTGTACAATCCTCAATTTTCAAAAGCGAACACCAAATTATCCTTTTAGTTATTTGAAACAGTAGAAGTTTGCCAATAATTGCTTTTAAATCTCCATGTTTGCTGTGGGGCCTACGTCGATGCTCTTTATCCTGGTCAATGTCCTGTTTTCATCTTTATCTTTGAGATGATGGTTTTCTCTGAAGCTCATTGTTCTGGTAAAGTATTTGTATGTTCTGATAAAGTATCTGTATGCTTTGCTTTGCTGTAGGAAGTTTTAAAGTGGGTGACTGATCAGCCAGCATGGAAGCGTTCTGGGGGAAGAGACCACATACTTCCGGTTCATCATCCTTGGTCATTCAAAACAGTTCGTAGGTTTATGAAAACCGCAATTTGGCTATTACCTGACATGGACTCCACAGGAAACTGGTTTGTAGTTGTTTTAGTGATCATATTCCCACCTAAGAGGCTAAGAAGTAAATTTAGCTGATGTGGGTTTTATGTGTTGGGTCCAGGTACAAGCCTGGCCAGGTTTACCTTGAGAAAGACCTGATTCTTCCATATGTTCCTAATCTGGATTTTTGCGACGCTTCTTGCCTGCGAGAAAATGAATCCAGGAGAAGTACACTGCTATTCTTTCGTGGGAGGCTTAAAAGAAATGCTGTAAGAACCTTCTCACAGTACCTAGCTTGCAGTAGTCTGATTGGAATTATTGCAAATTAATTTGTACTGGGTATTCTGTATTTGGGAGTAAAATGAAGTGAGCTTTCTACTCTTTCATGCATGTTAAATTGTGCGTGGTCTCTCTGTCTGATAAGGATTTCCCTATACCATCTTTGGATGTCCAAAATGAATGGCCTCTTTCTATTCAAAGTCTATGGACTTGTTTCCCTTTTCCTAATCCCCTTAAAGCCTTACTGTTTCCTTACCTTTATTGCTGCTAGAGTATCTACGTATATCTAAAGTGTCCCTTTTAAAGTTGAATGTTCCTGTTATTTTTGTTTATGCAAGTCCAATGAACCCCCTAAAACTTTGTGAAATGTGTAAGTGGGCATACTTTTTACTTTTTAGATGAATGGAGTGTAAAGATTAGCGTTTGATATTGTTTGTAATCATCATCAGTCCTCTGTCATGCTCAGATTTGCGCTTATGGTAAAGGTACCTCATCCGTGTCTTTTTTTTTTTTATCAAATAGTGACTGCGCTCATGATTGCTGGAAATAAACTTCTTGTTTGATTATGCTTGGGGAAGAAAAAAGAATATTGTCGGATGTATCTTATGTTGCTATCCTTTTCTTCAGGGAGGAAAGATCCGATCACAACTTGTTTCAGAGCTGTCTGGTACTAATGGTGTAGTTATTGAGGAAGGAACAGCGGGAGAGGCTGGCAAGGCTGCAGCCCAAAATGGAATGCGCAAGTGAGATATATGAATTTCACCTATAATTTACAATTAGACGTTGTTGACTTAATTCTGTGTTCAGTCAATTGGTTTTTTGAACTGTTAAGATATTAAGCTGAATGGTTTGAGATATATTACATGTAACAAATTGTGGATGCAGCTCAGTAGTTTTTATTGCTTGTCAGGTCTATCTTTTGCCTGAGCCCAGCTGGTGATACTCCATCATCTGCAAGATTGTTCGATGCTATGGTCAGCGGCTGCATCCCTGTTATAGTCAGTGATGAACTGGAGCTTCCATTTGAAGGTTTCATTGACTACAGGAAGGTATGAATTACGACAAAGCATCTTAAGGCGATTATGGCTATTCTAGTGTTTCACAGGGCATTTTGCTTTTATGGGTATATTATGTACCCCAGTATACTCTTTGAAGATTGGTTACCTGGGAAACCGGTCAAAAGAGAATTGTTAACTCAGGTAATCTGTCAAAGAGAGAATATTAACTCAGGGAAATTGTCAAGAAGAAGAGAGGGTTTCTTAGCAACCGACTTACTTGGGTATACTAAGTATCTGGTTATGAGCTTCACTTATTATTTTTTTCCCTTTCAGTTATTATTTATTAGTTTAACTTTTCTTTGATTTAATAGAAAAATAAGGTTCCCAAATTGTTTCAAAAAATAATTTTGAGCTTTTTCTGGAAGTACTTGACACGAGTGATCCCAGCATTTACTCTTCGAAGAGTTTGAGTGACCTAGGTGCACAGACTCACTCCCACACATGCATGCACAAATAATTATTTTGCACCAGTCTCTACACGTGCATGATCTTCTTGTCATCCCTTTCTCCTATTGTTTACTGTTTATGATCCAACTTCTGTAGTACGGAACTGGTTGTGATCGAACTGATCTCGTAAATTGTTTTCTTCAGAACGATGTTGAATCTCGAAAATATATAATCTATGTTCTCAAGTCTCAACTCAAATTAATCAAAGAAATGGAAGTAGTTAGCCTTATTAATTTGTTGTGATGGAGTGAAATTTGAAAAGATATGGTTAGCAATTCAGATGGACATCAGAAGTCAACTGAGTGTGTGGATGTAAAGATAGAATTTTGCACGTTATATATTGGCAAAACTCTAGGACCATGATTCTCTTTCTCTGAGATAATTAGACTTAGCCACTTAGGTGTTTCTTTTCTTGTTGTAGCATGATATTTATATGTCGAACTAGTGACTGAGTAAAGCTCCAAAAGGTAGAAATCTCATTTATACAATGCTTCAACAATTATCTTGGAAAACTGGGGCATGAAACACTTGCGAGTGATCGAAGGATGTGAAAGTCAAATTTGTTTGTCACTATTTCACGCATCCTTGCCTCTTTATATGCTTTTACTTATCAGCTTGCACGTGTATCCTTCACATCCTAAGGTATGACATCTGGCATTGTGTGGTTTGGTTGCAATTGATTCTAACTTGTTACTATTATATGACTATCACAATTTTCTTTGACGTGCATTTCATCTTATCAGTTTATGCTGCTTCTTGCCATTTGCATAAATTGCCTGATTATCACACCAAGTTCTGTCGCAGTCAGTCAGTTAGTTGTCAATGTGTTTCAGAATCTGTTCACTCTACAAGTAAATATAATTACTTTTTTTTAATCAAGATTCTTGCTTTTGCCATACATGCAGATGGCTGTATTTGTCTCATCAAGTGATGCCTTGAGATCCGGTTGGCTGTTAACACACCTTAAAGGCTTTAGTCCTTCAGATATCAAAGAAAAACAGAAATTCTTGGCCAAGGTAAGTTATATAGTTTTACCTCCTGGTACCCATTGAAGCTTCTTTTTGTATGGTTCAACCTCCCCTTCTCCTATGCTTCAAACATCTTGGCTTTCTGACATAAATTTGAAGAATTCCTCAAAAAAAAAAAAAACATAAATTCAAACAAAGAGGATATCTTTGGTGTTCAAATTGTGTTTGGGTTTGTTCTAGATGAAATTTTTAAAGGAGACCTAATTATTTGAGTTGCCTTTTACTATGGACATCCATTTTGATTTGACTCTGGTTGTTCAATTTTCAGTACTCCAGGCATTTCCTTTATTCAAATCCAGCACAGCCTTTGGGACCGGAAGACTTGACATGGAGAATGGTTTGTATTTCAAGGCTCCTGTAACTTAGTCTCAATTTCATGGTCCTTTTACTTTGTCCTGTGAACTCTGGCATGCTTAAATCATGTATACTGGACAATTCCCTCCCCTTCCTCCTTACTTGCCTATCAGAGTTCTGCTGACTTTAGAAAAAATACTACAGATTGCCGGTAAACTAGTGAACATCAAACTTCATATCAGGAGATCACAACGGTTGGTTCAGGGATCCAGAAACATTTGCACGTGTGAATGCAGGCGCTCAAATTCCAGCATCGCAGGTCCTTTGTCTTGATCGAATATCAATTTCAATTAACCCCTCCACATTTTTGTAATTTTTTCATGCTGGTGTAGTTTGGCTTGTTTCAAATTCACGTGTTCATAATATGGCTAATAGTTCAGTTATACGTCTCTCATTATGGTAACCATCAGGATCACAAGAATATAGATGCTCATATCTCAGCTTGTAATTTGTCATTCTTGTATTCCTTTTGGCAAAGGGCACACTTTTCTCTTGATAGGTCATTTTATCCCTATAACGGACTGGTATTTCCACTCCATTGTTTCCTTTTCTTATGCGATTGGTTCTAAAATGTGATGAACTGTTGAAATTCTGACCTTTTCCAAGTCTTGATCTCAAATTATGTAATTGGAAATCACCAAAGTCCGCATGTTTTGCAGTGCATCAAGGATATTGGTCAAGTCTAGGATTCAATTAATATTACGTCTAAGTATACCAAAGACAAAGAGGAACTCGTAGAAATAATACCAATTTTGGTCGGTGTCTCGTGTCCATGATGACATAACAAACGGACTTCATTCGAAATCATTTCAACTTTTTTTGACGGGAAAACCAACTTTCGACCGTTAAAAGACCCCAAAAATAAGGGTTGGTTTTTTAGTCAAGTCAAAGATATAGATATTTTTCATGACAAAAAAGAAAAGATACAAGTATCCGTTAACAATAAAAAGAAAATTAAAAGTAGAAGTATGGAGTATCCCTTTTGTTTACTGGGAAATGTGGAGCATTGGAGTAGAGTAGTATTCTTTGCACGCTATGCATGTGTGACTTCACGTGTAAGTGATTTTGTGGAATTTCCAATTTAATCCTCATTCATTATTTTGGGTTAAAAATTTACTTTAAATGTAATATCTGGCAGTTATAGTAGTGTTTTTTTTTTAAAAATTACTATGACTTTTTTGCCCTCATTAATTATCTTGGAATAACAAATACATAAAAGGCACCAAGGATGTCTTGGCTTAGTGGTTAAGATTGAGGTGCTGTGAACGATAGGTTACAGGTTCGAATCCTCCCTCCCCTTCTTTGTACTGCCTTCGTGGCTCAAATGGATAAAAAAAAACAAATACATAAAAGGCTATCTAAGAGAATTCAGGTGGATACTAAAGTCCTCAAGAATTCCCATAAATAGAGATTAGATAAACATTAACAACTTTTCTAGCACATTATATTATAATAATAAATACTGAAAACATTAATATTTTAAAAAATATATTTAATACTTATATAGTTATATATAATCCTAAGTACACGTTATATATAATTCCTTTATTTTTTATTCTATTGTATTATTTTGAATTTTAGACTATTCATGTACTAGTTTTCACACGAATTTTTTGAGTAATATATGAAAATAAGTATTAGTAATTAAAATATTGCTGAATTCATTTCATATATATTTCATGATATGAAGATTTTATAATTTGTTAATATTAAATTAAATTTTAATTGTCAAAATTGTATATGGACAAATATGAAATTTTATATGATTAAATAAAAAATAGAGAAAGTATATAATAATTAAGAAAAATAAATACATGATGATAATAATGTCCCAACATGAAAAAGACAGCACTCATTAGACTCATACCCATATTTCACGGCTTAGATCTTGCAGTCATATTTTTTTTTTCTATTCCTTGCTTTTCTCCGTGTATGATTGAGGTGTGACAATGGCCTTAATACCTTAATAAACTACTACTAGTAGTATAATTTGTTGATTACGGAAGCAAAGAGGCGGTGCCACATGAATTTTGTACCTTCCACTCTTCTGTGATCTGCAAATACATAGAACGCCAGCATGTAATTACTACTTTGCAGGTTGATCACGTTTGAGAGTAGATGATTATTAATGCTTAATGTTATCATTGTAAATCTATTAATATTGTATTCGTGATTCAAGTATTTATAAGATGAACTTACAATTTCAATGTTGTGGGCTCAAACAACACTAGAGACACTTTGGAGGTTTAATTCCCTTCCCCCTTCCCAAAAGGCTTTGCCTATGTAGCTGCGTCATTGTGCTACAGCCTTAGTGAGGCACGGAATAAAAGGTTGTGTCAGATCGACCAAACACAAACCAAAGGTCAAAAATGTCATGACCCACGAGGCCGTTTTGTTGGATTGTACTTGTGCGGAAGTTTGAAAAAATTTCGTGATTTTGTTTTCTTTTTATGTTTGAAGTTCGTGCCTCCTAATAAACTTTTCTATTAAAAAATGCAACGCAAGTACGGCTTACACACACTAATTATATCCTGCTTTCAACTGGTCCAATTGGATATGTTAGGACATTTTTTTTAGGCGAGTTAGGACATATTTTAAGATGATACTTCCTCTATTTTTTTAGTTGCAACAATTTCCATATATAGGTGTTTTTATTTAGATGCAACATTTTCTTTATTGGTAAAAGTTTTAGGGCAATTTGACCATTTAATCCTTACTTTACTACTCTACATGCAAAAAGTATGGCAATTGGGTCAAATCTTACTTTCTCTCATATTTCCTTAATATTCGTGCAAAAAGACATTTGTTGCAACTAAAAAAACAAAGGTAGTATCTATCCAATCTAGGTGAATCTATATAAATATATTAAAAGGCGTTCTCATCACATGAACGGTGCCATGTGACACTCTTCTCAAGCTTATAATACACATGTTTATAATCTCATTAAAAAATATTAACAATATGTAGTTATTAGGATTTGAACACAAGACCTTTAAAACAAAATGTGAGAGTTTAACCACTAATCCACTACAATTTTAATGCTTAATGTTTCAAACTAAAACATAATAAAGTCTTATAATTATATGTAATTATAAAGACATAGACTACTTTTTGACCTCTAACACTTTTATTAAGTAACAACATTCTTTTACCCTAATTCCATTGAAATTGTTATTTTTATCCCCAACTCCTTAGAAGTTTTTTTAAACAACTCATCATGCCATAATGTCCATTTTTCGGTTTCGCACTAGACAAAAATATTACAAAAAACTAATAAAAATCAATCATGAAATTTATGTGTAATACTATATTTGATAATTGTAACTAACCCGAGGCATCGCTCGGGCCAAAATACTAGTTATTTAATTAAACATAATATGATCTTAGCTACTACTATATTCATTGACGTTTCACTATGAATGCCCTTTTTATTTGTTTTTCTCATTGAGATTAGAGGACATTTACACACGAAAGAAACAGCTGTAATTTGAAGTCTTTTTCATAACTTATTCATTATGGTGAAAATGGTTTATCGACATGGATATGGACTAGATCACTAGAAAACCAATTAGGATTGAGTGTAGGTGGCAAAGTGGTTACACCTGTGCCTCCTAAATTTCTTCTTTCCATACTATCGGATGACATATGCGGATGATCCTTTTCTGTTTCTTCTATTATTTCCATTTGAACATCAAACATTAGATGACAAATTCGGTAATTAATCAAATAATTGTTGCTAGTCTTGCTACTAAAAGATTTGTGAATATATTTCTTCTACCACATCCGTACGGTAAATATTTTTATAGGGAAAAGTTATAGATTATCAATTCCATTTTAAAATTTGTCAACCTCAACTAGTTTGCTATTGAGTAAATAATTATTTATTCTTTTTTTATTGCAACATTTTGACTTTTTTACTATTTGCAATTCACACTTTAATTGTGTATCATGATCTATACACAAGGATGAACATAGTCATATGAGATATTATTTGATTCCTGTGTAGTTTTTCAATATATCATTTGCATAATGTTTACAAATACATAACTAAAGTTATTAATGATCAAAATTATGCCTCGACAAGTGTGAAAATGTAAATATTACAATTAAAAAAGAACGAAGAAGTATGACAGAAAAGCACTTCGTCCATTTGATAGTTAATTACTTTAAGGGGAAATTTCTATGTTTAAATGATTACCTCTTCAAAAGAAAAAGAAGTGATCATCAGTTTTTCTTTTTTTTCAACATGAAAGGATTATCTTTACGTAGTGGGTACAGGTATAGCCATTTTTAATTATTACTTTTATGTCTTAGTCTTGCGTAGGAGTAACATGCATGTTAGCATGCAGATGTAGCCACTAGCCCTTAAGCAAAATTCAGAATTTAAAAGTAAAACGAGTTTAATTAGGATAGCTAATGTTAATCTTTTAGTTAATTATTCTTTTGATATTTATCCTTGTAATAATTATGCTTTACATTTCATTCTTGTGACTATATAGGTGCTCCCTTCGAATTCGTGAGGAGGAAATTCCAATGTTTTTTCGCCCTACAAAAGAAAGTAAAATGTATTTAGGGATACATTAGTAATTTTCATAGGATATTATTTTTTTATAAAGATAAGGAAAAAAGAAGGTTAGGAGACCCTGCGCACGAGGGGAGCTCCCACCTTATCGTTTACATGGATGGAAGATAAGACTGAATTACTACAACAATCTATATTAAACTGAGAATCTACTAAATGACCCACATTAGCAACCCAATCTGCTGCTTTGTTTACTTTCCGGTAAACGTGGCGGATATCCCAAGCATTGAAAGAGAGCAGAAGTGCTTGGATATCTTTGATAAGATGAGTAATTTGCCATTTAGGAGACCAGAGACCTTTAACAGCATTTACAACCAAAAGATTATCTCCTTCAATGTGAAGATGACGAATTTTGTGTTGTAAGGCGAGCCGGATACCCTGATGGAGCGTCGTGGCCTCGGCCATGAAGACAGGTGAGGAACCAAGGTTGAAAGTCGCGGCCTTAAAGAGTTGGCCATGAGAATCTCGGATAATAACACCTGTCGCTGCGGAATTAACACGAACCGAATTTTAACCATATAAAAAGATATAAAGGACAACAATGTACATGACATTTGATCACATAATACTAATTGGTTGCAAACGATTTTAGGGATACAGTTGTGATTCCTAGAATATTACTAATTGATCTTATAGACATCTACTATATAATACTTCATACTTCTTGATGGTACTTGATAACTTAATACGTTGCTAAGTCCATCACTGAATTTAAATGCCATAATGTTTTCTTAGAACTTAAAGTCTAGGACTGAATTGTGGCTAATATAAAAAAATTATTTTCATGGGTTGAAAACCCTACCCTAGTAAAAGAAATAGTGGGATAAAAACGGTACAAGAACTGTGAGACGAAAGATTTTGATTAATATGTTTTTTCACAGTTTCCAATTCATATACTTCATCCGTTTTTTAGTTGCAACACTTTCCTAAAAGAGAAATTATTAATTAGTTGCAACACTTTCTACTTTTACTTTTCCTTTCTCTCTATCTCTCTTTTTTTTTCCTCTCTACCTCTCTCCTACCCAAATTTTGCATTGGAGTTGATGAAAAAAAAAGTGTTACTTACTTAAAAAAAAACGGAGGAAGTATATAAATATTACGACTTTCATTTTATAAATTAGAAGATATGGTACAAGAAAAAGGTAAAATATGACCCCCAAAATGCAAATACTAGCTACACAGCGAGGCGCCCAATGGGCCCAGTCAACCAAGGACAATTCAATGAATTTTGAACCTAGCCACGAAAGCCGGCCAATCCCGACCAACTTAATTATTCAATCTATTTATGCAGCCCTTTACATAATAAAATGACTAACCCTGATCTGTCCAGTGATATTATGCGATTAATCGAAGATCATCAGCTTAGCCAACTCGACATATCTTATGACGTGGGTTAATTTCGGGCCGACTCTGCTTTCCAACCCAACTAGAGGTGATCATGGGTCGGGCCGGGCTTTGGCCAAAAAAAATGATCAATTTCGGGCCAAAGCCTCGGACCGTGCCGGGCAAAAGTCTCGAGCCAAAATTACTGCACCGAAAAACCCACAAATTCGGGCCGGGTCAAATTTAGCCTAATTTTCCAAATTTAAGTTGCCCATGGCCCGCCTTTTTTCCCAAAAATAGAGCTGGACCCGAAAATCATGCCGAAAAGGCGAAAACCGTCCATTTCGTGTTGGGCCAAGTTGGGTTCGCGAGCCGGGCCCATATTGATCACCTCTAAACCTATCCATTGCTTTTTTTTTTTTTTTTTTTTTTAAGGACGGCCATTGCTCTTCACTAGGAAAAATTCTACAATGAAAGAGACGTAAATACAAAAGATTATTACTCTTACACAGTTACACTACATTCAAAAAATTGAAATTTTTAGTGCAAAAAGACGCGCTATTTGTGAAACGACGTCGTGGAAGAGGAACAGTGCAATTGTGTGCAAGTGCATCCTGCCAAACCTCCACATGAACAATGACATAAAAAGACTGGCAGCAAACTTCCAGTTGTTTACACTACACCCTTTTCCGTGTGAAGCTCAAACTTCAGAAAACATACAATTTTCTTTCTTTTTATCAAACTCTGCTAATTTCCATTTTTTGTTTCCCACATATTTTCAAGTATTAGAAGTAAATAAATATTCTTTTTCTATTTTTCCTACAACATTCTAATTAATTATATTTCCATAAATCTAAACTTCCCATACCATTTTTGCTAATACAAATTATTACAACTACTGCTAGTAAACCTATCCCAGTGCATTTTCAGACAATATTTTCTCTCTCCTTTTCTGGGTTAGAACAAGTGCAGTATGTTGCTGCTTTTTTCCGCCATTAAAGTAAGTTTGAAGCTCTTTTAGTAAGATCCCACAAAGAGATCTCTTCCTTTATGCTCAAAGTGGTAAGCTTTTTTTTTTTTAACTTTAATTTGAATTTCCTTGCAATTTTATTCATTTCCCAGCTTTTTGTTTTGCTGTTCTTGGATTAGATTAATTTAGTTTTGCTAGTACTAATTTGCTTTCTGCAAACTGTTTTTAGCACTTTTTTTTTTGGGTTTGTCAACTTGTTTTATGTTTCTATCATGATTTATTGATGTGATTGGTAAAAGGATTTTCTGGGTTAATTTTTTTGCTTCTTATTTCAGTTAATGTAGGGATTTAAGATCTGAATTTATTTGGTTTGATTGTGTTTAATTGGCAGTGATGATGCTAGTTAGTAGTACTAAAAGTGTGTTACTTTAATGGAGTAGTTCAGTTTTTTTCTTCAGGATCTGAATTTGAGTATGAAAATGACTTTTTGAGTAGTAGTCATAGTTCAACAGTTGAGTTTTAGGTCCTCTTTTGCTTTTTTCCTTCGTGTTCAATTCTGTAAATTGTGCTCTTTTCTTATGCATAATCTTGTTGAGTTTAACTATTGGGACTGTAGAGGCTAGAGCTGCTGTCTTTGGTCATGCTGAAATCAAGATTATTTCGTAAACTTAAACCATATAATGATATAAGTTAATCTTATTGTTGAATTTATAGGATCAAGGATAGGTATCTGTAAATGGCGTCGAAGTCATTCAAGCAAAGTCGATCGAATGTATCATCCAGCACGGATGCATCTGAGTTGCAGCAGCTCAGACCTCCCCTTCCCCCAACTGTATCTTTTGCCCGTCGTACGTCCTCTGGTCGCTATAACAACTATTCGAGGGATGATCTCGATAGTGAACTTTCAAACTCAGAATATGCAAACTATACAGTGCAAATACCTCAGACGCCTGATAACCAGCCGATGGTGGACCCCACAATATCACAGAGGGTTGAGGAGCAATATGTTTCCAACTCTCTTTTCACTGGAGGGTTTAATAGTGTAACAAGAGCTCATCTTATGGACAAGGTTTTTGATTCTGAAGCTAGCCATCCCCAGATGGCTGGTGCCAAAGGATCCTCGTGTGCGGTCCCTGGATGTGATGGCAATGTGATGAGTGATGGGAGGGGAAGTGATATTCTTCCTTGTGAGTGTGATTTTAAGATCTGTCGTGACTGTTACGTTGATGCAGTCCAGTCTGGGGGTGCAATTTGCCCCGGCTGTAAGGAGCCTTACAAGAATACTGAGTTAGATGAAGCAACTGGTGAAAGGCAACTTCCACTTCTAGCTCAAGGCGGGATGTCAAAGAATGAGAGGAGATTATCATTGATGAAATCGACAAAGTCGGTATTGATGAGAAGTCAGACTGGGGATTTTGATCATAGTCGGTGGTTATTTGAAACAAAGGGGACTTATGGGTATGGAAATGCTATTTGGCCAAAGGAGGGGGCTCCTACCGGTGGTAATGATAACAACGGGGACGTGCATGATCCTCAAGAATTGATGAACAAACCATGGAGGCCGCTTACTCGGAAACTGAAGATTCCTGCTGCTGTTCTCAGTCCGTATCGGTAAGTTTCTCTATGTTATTTTCCTTAACAAAAAAGAAAATTTAGGGTGCTTTCCCTTCACCTGATTTCTTTTGAACTTACTGAAACTTATTGGAACTTATATGTCTTAAAATTTATTTTTCAAGGTGAGAGAATGCACCCTTAATACTGTTTCTTCCGGAGTATTTATTTTCTGCTTGTTCACTATTTACAGGTTACTCATATTTGTGCGAATGGTTGTTCTGGGCTTCTTCCTTGTTTGGAGAGTCAAACATAAAAATGAAGATGCAATATGGCTGTGGGGAATGTCTGTGGTTTGTGAAATTTGGTTTGCCTTCTCTTGGCTTCTTGATCAGATGCCGAAACTCTGCCCTGTTAATCGTGCTACAGATCTGAATGTCCTGAAAGAGAAGTTTGAGACACCTAGTCTCAATAATCCTACTGGAAGATCTGATCTCCCTGGAATAGATGTTTTTGTGTCGACTGCAGATCCAGAAAAAGAGCCCCCGCTTGTTACTGCCAACACTATTTTGTCTATTCTAGCTTCAAATTACCCTGTCGAAAAGCTTTCTTGCTATGTTTCTGATGATGGTGGTGCCCTTCTTACCTTTGAGGCCATGGCTGAAGCTGCAAGCTTCGCCCATATGTGGGTCCCTTTCTGTCGTAAACATAATATTGAACCAAGGAATCCTGATTCTTACTTTAATCTGAAGAGGGATCCATACAAGAGTAAAGTTCGTCCGGATTTTGTAAAGGACCGTAGGCGTGTAAAGCGAGAATATGATGAGTTCAAGGTTCGGATAAACGGCTTGCCTGAGTCTATTCGACGACGGTCTGATGCTTACCATGCCAGGGAGGAAATAAAAGCTCTAAAACTTCAGAGACAAAATAAAAGTGATGAACCTTTCGAGGTTGTTAAAATTCCAAAAGCTACTTGGATGGCTGATGGAACTCATTGGCCTGGTACATGGAATCATTCTTCTCCTGAACACTCTAAGGGAGATCATGCTGGAATCATACAGGTAACGTTTGATAACTCTTCTTTTCGTGGTTTTTGATGATTGAACCTCAAACCAATCCACTTTTTCTGACAGTTCTTATGCCTTAAATGAATGATTAGGATCACCAAAGTTCCCACCATGTGTCTTGGTCTATCTCTGTTTCCACATTTTACTTTGATTAGAAATCGATGTTCCATTTTGACTTTCATATACGCCAACTCACAACTTTGACAATCAATATCTTTAACTATCTATTAGTGAATATTGTAAATGATATTTTTGGAAATATACATTGGGACAAATCTAGTAACACATTATATAACAACATATTTTTTTGAAGGGACATAATAACGTTTGTTCTTATATATTAGTTAAAAACATGGTCAAGTGGAGTATGTGGATAGTTTAAAAGTCAAAGTGGAACATATATTTACAAACGGGGGGGGGGATATTCAAACTTTCCGTATGGAATTTTGTATTTCCTCCTGTCCAAATCAGTTGCAACACTTCCCTTTTATAGAAGTTGCAAATTAGCTCCAACGTTACTTCATTGGGTAACGAGTTTTCTCTATCTCTCTTCTCATCACATGGGTCCCTCTTTATTCCTTAAAACTTGTGCCTCCCACGTGTTGCAGCCAATTTGGAATGGAGGAAGTATGTCAGAAGATATTAGAGGGCTTTAGAGGATAAGCATGACTTTAGGTATTCATTTGTATATTGAAGATGAGAAATTTACTCCTGCTAGCGCAAGGGACTCCCATACCATCTTTTGTTGTAACGTCTTAGGGACATACCAAATTTGGGTCTCTTAAGATGCCATAGTTAACACAGCTCAGACTGAGTACTCATATCGTGGAGTTGGAGGTCCTGTAGTAGTGATTGTAAAGCCTTAGATAGATTAATTATTAACTGAGGATCAGATCCACTGATATTGGCTCTCTAAGTGATGCAGGTTATGCTCAAGCCTCCTAGTGAAGAACCACTTTTTGGTACTGGGCCTACTGATGATGAGCCCAGGCTTCTCGACCAGACAGATGTTGACATCCGGCTTCCCCTACTGGTTTATGTGTCGCGTGAGAAGCGCCCTGGCTATGATCATAATAAGAAGGCTGGAGCCATGAATGCTTTGGTGAGAGCATCTGCAATCATGTCCAATGGTCCCTTCATCCTCAATCTGGACTGTGATCATTATATTTATAACTCTGAAGCAATGAGAGAAGGCATGTGTTTCATGATGGACCGTGGTGGAGATCGCATATGTTATGTCCAATTCCCTCAAAGGTTTGAGGGTATTGATCCTTCTGATCGTTATGCCAACAATAACACTGTTTTCTTTGACGTTAATATGCGGGCCCTTGATGGGCTTCAAGGCCCAGTTTATGTCGGAACTGGTTGTCTTTTCCGAAGGATGGCCCTTTATGGCTTTGATCCCCCTCGCTCTAAAGACCGTGCTCCAAGTGTTTGGGATTGCTGCTTCCGACGCTGCAAGAAGCTCGCCGCAGCTGAAGAGAACAGAGCTCTGAGAATGGGTGACTCAGATGATGAAGAAATGCCTCTTGCCACATTTCCCAAGAAATTTGGCAACTCTAGATTCCTCATTGATTCGATCCCTGTAGCAGAGTTTCAAGGGCGTCCGTTAGCTGACCATCCAGCTGTCAAGAATGGAAGGCCACCTGGTGCTCTCACAATCGGCCGAGAGTTGCTTGATGCGTCCACAGTTGCCGAGGCAATCAATACTATCTCTTGCTGGTATGAGGACAAGACCGAATGGGGGAGCGTGTTGGTTGGATTTATGGTTCTGTTACAGAGGATGTGGTCACTGGTTATAGGATGCACAACCGAGGTTGGAAGTCTATTTACTGTGTCACAAAACGTGATGCTTTTCGTGGTACCGCTCCAATTAATCTCACAGATCGGCTTCATCAGGTTCTCCGGTGGGCCACCGGTTCAGTTGAAATTTTCTTCTCCCGCAATAATGCCCTACTTGCCAGCCCGAAAATGAAGATCCTACAGAGGATTGCATACCTGAATGTGGGTATCTACCCTTTCACGTCTATCTTCCTTATTGTATACTGCTTCCTACCCGCACTCTCTCTCTTCTCCGGCCAGTTCATTGTACAGACCCTTGATGTCACTTTCCTCACCTATCTATTGACCATAACCGTAACTCTTTGTTTGCTTGCTGTGCTTGAGATTAAATGGTCCGGCATTGCATTAGAGGAATGGTGGCGAAATGAACAGTTTTGGTTGATTGGAGGGACAAGTGCACATCTTGCAGCAGTGCTACAAGGCTTGCTGAAAGTCATAGCTGGAATTGAAATCTCTTTTACCTTGACTTCTAAATCTGGTGGTGAGGAGGATGATGAGTTTGCGGACCTTTACATAGTCAAGTGGACATCTTTGATGATCCCTCCTATTCTGATCATGATGCTCAACTTGATAGCAATAGCAGTTGGGTTTAGCCGTACAATATACAGTACGATACCCGAGTGGAGTAAGCTGATTGGCGGGGTTTTCTTCAGCTTCTGGGTCTTGGCACATCTGTACCCGTTCGCTAAAGGTCTGATGGGAAGAAGAGGTAAGACACCGACCATTGTTTTTGTGTGGTCGGGACTTCTTGCGATTACAATATCACTGCTCTGGGTGGCTATCAAACCTCCTTCAGATACCAACCAAATAGGGGGATCATTTCAATTTCCTTGAAAGGTAAACTTTTCAGCTAGAAAATATATTATTTTCTTGCAAATTCTTTGTTAATGCTCTAATTAAGAGTTAGTTTCTTATGCCGCTGAGCAATGTTACTAAGGTTCATCAGAGAGATAGGATGGGAGAAAGACCCCGCCCCCAAATATTTGTTCATTTTTGTATGATTTAGAACACTTTCGAGAATGATTTAATTGCATACTTTGTGAAGTAACATCTTTTAACTTATGCCTTGGTTGTGATGATTTTGTGATCATGAAAAGTACTAGTACTTTCACCAAAAAAATAAAGTACTGAAGTAGTAGTATACTCGGGCAAATTGAGGATCAAGGTTGGTCTGGTGGTTGTAAGACCCTCCTTCTACCACTGTGATAGGGGTTCGATTCTCACCCCTTACAAGACCCTCCTTGCAAGGTTCTTTTTAAAAAAAAGTATACTGGGGACAAATTGCTGTAGAAAACACACGAGATATCTAAATGTTTGTTATCTAAACGTGAGATAGGAGAGCGGTGGATCCTACACTAAGTGAACTTAAAAAAGTTCCCGCACAAACTATTGTTTTATATCATTTAGATATCTAGCCGTACTCGTTCTAGGATATTGGCAATTATAACCAACAATATAAGAGCCTTCTTTGTTCTAAAATATTTGGTATACGGACAAGAGACGCAAATTGTATTCAGCTTACATGTAACACGATGAGGAGAAAGTTAGAGTTACATAAATGAGGGATCCATGTGTTGAGCAGCGAGATAGTGAGAAACCCATTAACTGAGTGTGCAACTATTTTAGAACTTTCTGAAAACAAACTGTTGCAATATTTACAGAACAGAGAAGATATTAACTAGGGTAAAATTAAAGAGAGAATAGAGTAGGTGATATGTTGTCCAACCTGCCAGTAACTGCAACTAACACAATCTCATCTAAATTTTAGTTTTAAATCCCATGAAAGATAAATTTAAAAGTTGCTAAATACTCAACATGCACAAACTGTGAACTTTCAGTTGTTGAACCAGCACTGTTGCATGTTTCTAGCTTTTTATCTTGGTTTTTCTCAGTGAAGATCGAATATCCCATTTTATACACTCCTCCTTGCATTACAAACCTCCTATCCTGCTATACAAACATAGGTCCATACTATCCATGGCCATATACACTGCCCTCTCACTCCTTGTAATGGCGCTGATACCTTCAGCCATAGCGAAAGACGCCCCTATGACAAATCAAACCCTTAGCAATGCTATTGGAGAAATGCAAAGAGCTAACTACTTTGCATTTGTCATGCTCCTAAATATGGTTTCAACCGATAAGATCCCGAGCAACATTACCTTCTTGATGCCCAACAACCGGTTACTAGCAAAAGCCGTGATTCCTGAGAATGATGTGCTCGACTTCCTTCTCAGGCACTCTATCCCGACCCCTTTGAGGTTCGACTACCTAAAACGCTTCCCATCAGGCTCAGTAATTCCGTCATCGGATCCCGGGTTTATGCTTAAGGTCTTCAACAACGGAAGGAAGAGCTTCTTTCTTAATAATGTTAAGCTTGTAAGCCCTGATATTTGTGTTGCTGGGTCTTCAGTTAGGTGTCATGGGATAGATGGGGTGTTAACATTGCAGGATAGTAGCAAACCACCTTCACTGCCTGTGCCTACCAACACTTCTTCCTCGCCACCCTCGCCAATGGCCCCACCTCCGTCACTGCCTCCTCCAACAGGTTTTGCTCCTGCAGCTACGCCACAACCTGCCGGCCCACACAAATCTGGATCTTATCGTTTGGCTTCTGACTGGAGTTTAATCGGGTATATGTCAAATTGGGTTCTGTTATCGATAGTGTGGTGCTACTTATGAACTACTTCCCTCCTGGTTCCAGGATATTCTGGAATCGATTCTCATCACTTGCCCGGGTGGCTCTCTAAACACAAAAAAAAATGAACTTCATTTTGGAGGTGAAATTTGTGCTGTTGTAGGAATATTGCATTTGAATATTCACTTGTCCACGTCAAGCTGCTGTTAAGGAGCCCTTTTCTTTAATTTTTTTTCCCTTCTGCCTTTTTTTTGGAGTTCTGTAATTGGGGTTTATTAATTGCATTAGCTGTAGCAGGCAAATGAAAATGATGTGTACTAGTATGCCCTTCGCATAATGCTATTCATCATTCTTAATTTAGGTTCAATTATTCATAAATCATAAATTTACTCATATCATAACTATTAAGTGGGCGAGTCACATGAAGTTTAAGGTAGCTGAAATGGGTCAAAACTCGTATCAAGAGAACGAACTTCTCCTTACCATTCTAAAAAGCAAGTCGTTGTATACGAATACACATATTACCTCCAAATCAACTCAATTACCTGCCTAAAAGTTATGGATATTTCGTCTTTAATCAAAGCTGAACTAATTTGCTCTTTGATATTTAAGGTATTTCGGCGTCTAATTGAGTTTTGCTCACATCTCGAATGAATTCAAGAACATATTCAAAAAAATTTTGACCGCCAGTTGGAATGGAGGAAGGTAATAGAGAACGGGGCCCTTTTTCCAATTCCTTTCTTGTAGCTCCTGCAGCTACTGTTGCTATTGACCCCGTTCTATTACCGAAGGTGAAATGGCGGGTAGTAGCCTTTAACAGTGCTGGTTTACCCCGATTTCCTTGCAGATGCCCTTTCAAGCCGGATTTTTTGAATTTCATTTCCTAGTCAAATACAGAGAAGGCATGAGAAAGTCATGAACGGGGCAAAACAGCTGACATTTTAAAGGAAAGGGTTTCGAAGCTATTTCTAAAGTACAGACGATAGGGATAGAGAAGGAGAGACTTTTACAGTTCCTACCCTAAAAATAGTAAGTATAGAAGAGAAGATAAATGAATAGATTCTTCTAGTGGATCGCGGATCGGAGAAAGTTGACCATTAAGAATGAGGATTGGGTCTGTATTCAGCTAGTAGGATTTGGTCAGGAACATTCGAGATCGCGAAAATGCGATTTCTTCATTACACCTTCAAGCTAAAGAGATCCTTAGCCAGGGAGTCTTGCATCAGTAAGGTTCATTGGTCACTTATGATACCCTTGTGACCCCCCTTTCCGGCCTTCCCCCTTGACCCCCTAAGGGGGAACCGAACCGAAGGAACTGCTCCTTCCGCTTGTATCCAAGTAAGCAAGTTAGCTTTCTATCTATGTCATCCTCATAAGGGAATGATGCCCAGATAAAAGGGATTCTCGAGAATCTAACTGCTAGTTTCGGCTATCTTTCCTGTTCAAATACTAACTGGCTGGACGAGCGGCTCTCGTGGCTATTCTAAAGACGATTAGTAACAAGGAGTAAGCATGCACATTTCATTAATGCGGTGAATGCAAGCTCCTATCGAATCCTCTGCAGGCCGAGACCTACTCGTTTTTCGGGGTTTTAGACTTTTATACTAAGGTGTGAAAAGACTCAAGACGGAAAGGACAGAGACACTTCCCAACCAGAAAGCAAAGTTCCCACTGATGGTATACTTAGTGTAAGCGAGCTCTAAGACAAACCCGGAACTCAGGAGAGCTTTATATATTTTATATAAGCTTGGGGTAGGCTCGGAACCACCTGTGTGATGCAGGCCGAGACCTACTTGTTTTTCGGGGTTTTAGACTTTTATACTAAGGCGTGAAAAGACTCTAATTTAAGACAAATAGTATTCTTAATTCTTAATGATACATTATAGTATGTTTTTGGTATGAGAATAGACAATTTTTGACAAGAGGATTCCTTGCACCTGACGTCATAGACACAAATGTTCAAAAATGATTTTGATTCAATGCATTAATCGTATACTTACTGTTTATAATACAACTCAAAGTTGACAGGAAATCAAACATGTACAAGATTGCTAACTTGCTCCGGTAGAAACTCTACTACCACATATTAATAGAAAAAGATATCACAACTTTTCTTTTCCGAAGCAACAACAGAAATCCGAAATCATGGAAACCTCTAGTCTAATTATTTGGAGTAAATAGTATAATTTCTTTTAAGGGAAATTTGTCATTAAATCATAACAAACCTTTTATGTGTCACATTCTGAGACAACAGACAAGCAACCTTTTTTTTTTTTTGACAACTTAAATCTTAGAGAAAACTAGTTTGTGAAAAACAATTTTAGGCTTAGGCATCATTGAAATGAAGGAATTTGATGAACAACCATTTTAAACAGTAAGCATTCATTATTCTTCTTTAATTTATGTAGTGAAGCTTTCCTCTTTTGTGCAATCATTATCTAAAAAGGCTCGGTTAATGTCTAAAGTGGCCTAAGTTTGTTTCTCCCAAACAATTTCCCTTTTAAGGTCTTAAATTGCTAAAAAAAAGTTAAATGTTGTTCCTCGCAAAAAGTGATGTAAAAAAGTTTTATTGTGACAAAATTTTCTTTTTTTTAACCATTTAAATATTACTCCCTCCGTTCTCTTTTGTTCTTCTTGTTTAGAATCAGGGGAGGAACCAATGTAAAATTTATTAAGGGCTAGATTCTCCTTTTTTAATGTTCAATTGAAAAAAAAAATGAAAGATTCTAATCCTCATTAATGTAACCTTATTTTACAGCAAAAAGAAAACAATTTTAATTTATCTAATCTGTTTTAGGTGCCTTGATAATTGTTGTATTCATTTAATTGTCCACGTCCATCAATATCCAATTACAACCATAGATTAACTCTACTAATTACTGGATTGTGCCACATCATCAATCTCTACCAAAATGCATACACCAATTAAACAAAAAAATACGGATTACTTCATTTAAAGTTTATAGAATCAGATTACAGCCATTAGATTGCAACATGAAAATTTACACGGATCACATGATGAAAAGCAAGCCAAATAAAATTTGGGATTTTCCCTCCAACAAATGGAGTGACTGTTGGTTACCTTCACCTATTTAAAGGGAAGGAAACCACAGCCATTACAACCTCACTAAAAATCAAACAAAAAAAAAAAAAAAGAGTTCTTTCTCAAAAAAAAATCTAAGCATCATTGCCTTTTTTTGGCCTCAGATCTGGAAGGAAATATGTCTGATTTCCTTGATGAAGAGCATCAAAATGGAACATACATGTACTATGGAGGTGCTGAATTTCAGCAGCTTATTCACCTCAACAATCATGATGAAGAAGATGATGAAGGGGACAATTCATCATTTGATCTGAACGCAGACCCACAAAATGAACCTCCATCTGATGTGGAGCAAGAAGATCATCATCGCCCAAGGCTCAGCAATGAAGCAAGGCTGCAAATTCTCCATTTTCCGTTGGATAAGAAAATCTCTGGTTTTTCTTCCTCATGGCAAAGATAAAAGAAGCCGCTGAATACTTTGGGTACAGCACAAGGACAATCAGTAGCCTCTGGAACAAAGCAAAAAAACAAGCAGCAGCAATGGAGCATTATGATCTGGATAATGCCTACCACAATTGTGGTAGGAAGAGAATTCAAGTTCCTTATGAGAACATTGCACAGATAGGCATGGGAGACAGAACATGCATAAGAGATTTGGCTAGTATGCTGAATTTAGCTCCAACAACAGTTTGGAGGATGATCAAGAGAGGTGTCATTCAACCACACACAAACAGTCTCAAACCAGGGCTCACAGAAGACAACAAGATAGAAAGGTTGGATTGGATCTTGGGGTTAATCCAACTAGAAACGATACCAAATGCACCAACTTATTACAAGCATGTATGACTTTGTTCATATAGACGAGAAATGGTTTTATTTAACCCAAAAAATCACAAAAAGTCTACCTTGCAAAAGATGAACCAAGGCCATACGTAATGTAAATCAAGAAAGTTTATACCAAAAGCAATGTTCATGGGTGCTGTTGCAAGACCAAGATGGGGGGACAATGGAGAATGCACATTTGATGGAAAAATTGGAATTTTTCCATTTACAGAGCAAGTTCCAAAGAAAAAGAACTTCAAAAAAAGAGTGAAGGGGACAAATGAAACAAAGCCAATTGAATCATCAACCGAGAAAGCAACAAGGGATATGTTGATCAATCGAAGTTATACCAGTAATAAAGGCCAAGTGGCCAGCAGAAGGGAGTAAAACAATTTTCATACAACAAGACAATGCGAGAGCACATATCACACAAGACGATCCTATATGGCAGGAGCATTATCAGCAAGATGGCTTCACTTTTATCCTTGTTCAACAACCTCCTAATAACCCGATTGCAACATACTTGACTGGGTTCTTTAGGTCCATTCAATCACTTATGCATAAAAAAATGCCCAAGGATATTGACTGTTTAGTGGATGCATTCCAAACAGCTTTTAATGAGTTACATCCAAAGACATTAAGCAATGTTTGGATGTCATTACAATACATCTTGAATGAAATTTTGAAAGTTAAGGGTTCTAATGCATATGAAAACCCTCACAACAAGAAGAAACAACTTGAAGATATTGGTATGCTAGCACCACAAGTTCAAGCACCGAGATGGGCAGTTAAAGAAGCAGTCAAAATACTTGAAGCAGAATATGCAGCAAATCAAGTTTAAGTATCTAAGGAAACAAAATTTCTTAGGTGGTTTGAGAAAAGTTTAAGTATTAAAGTTTAAGTTTAAGTATGCATGTGAAGTTTTCAATTTCAGTTTTGTATGTTTGTAATGAAATCAATGAATGAATGCAATGTTTTTCTTTTTGAAAATGAAAGTGTATGCTTCACTTGTCTCAGATTGTCCCCAACTATCATTGGGTTGTATGCAACTCAAAAGCATGACTCGCAGTAGCCTCATCGGTTTGTAAAAACTGGTGGCTTAAAGGTGCACTGTACTTAAGAGTGTAATGCATACAACCCTCAAATGCATGAGTCTCATCATTGACAACAGTACAGTCTCATCACTTGACATAATGTATAAATCAGGCCAAAATACGAATAATCAAGCACAAATCAGGGGACATAATGTATAAATCAGGCTAAAATACGAATAATCAAGCACAAATCAGGGGACATAATGTATAAATCAGGCCAAAATACGAGGACATAATGTATAAATCAGGCCAAACTACGAATAATCAAGCACAAATCAGGGGACATAATGTATAAATCAGGCCAAAATACGAATAATCAAGCACAAATCAGGGACATAGTGAATAAATCAGGCCAAAAAACAAATACTTGCAGATCATCTACTCTAATAACCAACACCAATTTTTTCCTCAAAGTAATTCATCAACAACATAAACCTAGAATCCTCGAACAATCATCTCCTCTAAAAGGGTGGGGGATATTTTTTCTAAAATCCTCGAACAATCAACTTCCCTAGGAAATGACATATGCTTGCAGATCTAATGAAAATAGGACAAGAAAAAATAAGAACAGGGGACTTAGCTTTCACTTTCATCTTTAGAAACAATCTCATCGTCATAAACATACTTTTCAACATCAGGGGACTTAGGAGCTTCCAGATCTGGGACTTTAACCTCGTCGAACTTCGGATCTGGTATTTTAACATCATCGAACTTCAGATCGGACTTTTTCAACTTGTTTTCAGGCTCCTCTGTCTCGGAATCATCACCATAATCCCATCTTCTTGGTGAATACGAGTGTTGATTATCAGGACAATGACAATCAAGACCGTATTCACAATTGTCATCAGGAATGAAGGAAGATCCATCACTTAACAAACCATCATCGTCACTATCACACCATGTAGAACTCATCGCGAAAAAAAAAATAGAAATTTGCGAGTTGAAGAAAGAATCTGTAGAAGAAGAAGAGTGTTTTAAGAGAGAGAAAGGGAGGGTGATTAAGGATTTCTTAGAGATCCATTGACAGAGAAAGAACAAGTACAGTAACGGTTATAAGGAGGGAGGGAGAGAAATCTAGATCCTTCTCTCATTTAATAACGTGTAAAGTTATGCAATGTAGGTGAGAGAAAATTATTTGGGAAATGTATTGTCATTAATAGAGAGGACTGGTCAATGAAATAAAATGGGGATAATGGTGGAATTATATTAACTCAATGAGGGTATTTTAGTCAAAAAAATTAATTATATGTAGAAAGATTCAATATAGGAAGAACTTTTTGGAATTTCCCGATGGGGAATACAGGAAGAACAAAAGAGAACGGAGGGAGTATTTATTTGTGAATTGCAACGCCTCATTATTTTATTTTAAAACACTTTTTAATAAGTGGAGGGAAGTTGGATTAGCCTCGAATAAAGGACCAACCTAACTCATCATTGCATATTATCAAAAGACTTAAATCAATACTAGACCTCATTAATGAAGACGCCAACAGTAGATGTTTGTTCCACGGTTCCACCAGCAGTCATTTGTCATCTTCTTCCCCTGAGAGGCTGAAATAATGTCTTGTACCACAATTTACATTGCACTCATAAGTTCAATGACATTCCGAACATTTTGCAAAGCAATTTCTTCAGCAACTCAAATTCAATATCACTTCATACTTTTCTCAAAAATCACAATCAAGTATTTATCTACTAAATTGCTGTTAGTCATGCTAGTCATATATTTTGTCTTTTTCTGTGTAGTCAATCTCATTGTTTACTTAGATGCATAGAGTCACATCACGAGAGTGGTTACAACGTGATATAGGACCTCCAATGAATCGCTAATGATAGAAGATGTGTATTAACTTTAGAATTAATTGTTACATTGTATCAACTATAGATGGTTACATACTGCAACCTTTGTAGTACGATTCCGCAGAAGTTGTCGTAGGAGCTAGACCCTCCGGCCTCAACATGACCCACGGATTGAAGCATGTCGGGTAGTACAAACACACATGTGAATTATTTTCTTATCTTTTTGAGTGAAGAATAGATTGTCGGAGAATAGGTCGTCCGTCTTGTCCGGTGCTCGACTTTGCAACACGACCTAGGCATTTTCCATGACCACTTCCGCGTGCAAGTCACAGCTGAGCCACTTCCATAAGAGAATAATAGGGGAATCAATTTCGGCTATTGACTAAAGTGTTATATCAATATACACTTTGCCCTCCACGGAATAGTTAGTTGTTTAGTGTCTTTCGTACCCGAATGGACTAAAAACACTATTGAAACAACAACAAGAGCAAAAGGGAAAAGTTTTTTTTGGCAGATGCCATCCTCTCTTCTGCTATGCAGCTGCATTAACTTAATATTTTTTTCAACTTTGAGTGTTACTTTACTCCAATTTACAAATCCACAAAAGTGTTCTACCTCTAACAGTGATCCCTATTCCTTTACTTCGGTCCCCTTTTCTTCCTATGCTTACTAAATCATCAATGATTCTGTTTATATACTTTTTGCTAATAGAAAGATCTCCTCCAATAATGCATATGCACCTATCAATCCAATATAATATATGATATATCCCTCCAAGAAATGTTCAATTGTCTTTTTTTCTTTTGAAATTTGCGTCCTTTTTTATGTACTATTATTAAGTAATTATCTTCACTTTCATCCTTCCATGTCTAATCAATCGATGTCTTTGCATTTGGTGGCCTGGTGGGCTACATGAAAATGAACAAAATGTGTTATGTGTCCTTATTAGGCGTCTTCCAACCCTTGTAGACGTTTTTTGTTAGTTTAGCATGTAATTTTAATCGTTGGTTACTTTAACATAATCAATTAATTATAAAACTGATTTAAAAAGAGATAAGTTAATTATCTAAAAATTTAGCTAATTGTATTTACAGAAGAAATAATATAGAAGTTACTAGTTGTAGCAAACAACATGCTTACTTTTTACCATACATTTCTTGATATTATTATTTTTTTAACAGTTTGTCAATTGAAAGTCATATTAGCCTATCGGCACTTGTCACTTGTTAATTAAGGTATGGTAAAAAAAATACTTCTAATATGTTTTTCGGCTGCTTCTTCACCTTATTAAACACACCTTATAGGAAATAATATAGAAAAGGGCAACACTGAATCCAAAAAAAAGTTATTTATTTTATTATATATATTTTTTATAACTATTACTCCATCCGTCCCTAAATAGACTTCCCGTTTCTCCTTTTTACGTTTGCCAATGCACATTTTGTATCATTAATATCTTTAATTATATAATAGTAAAAATTATAGAAGTTTGATTTTCTTAATGTGTATCATGAGACGAATCAAACAAGACTCCACATGATTATATTTTTTCTTATATATTATGAAAAAAATTGGTGGATTTTCCTTACTTATAAATAGTTGCAAAATTAGAAATAGAAAGTCTATTTAAAGACGGAGGGAGTAGTTAATCATAAAAATGTTAATCTCTAACTTATTGTATTAATTCATTCAATATCTACTAGCTTAACTTAGCAAGTGTCATTGGATTTTTGTAAATAAAGAAATTGGTTGTAGTAGTTAATTTGCTTTTAAGTGCCAGCCATTATGGATTTTAATCTTTTAATGATTGAAGTAAAAGAATGTCAAGTTAGGGTGGTAGACTTGGGCTGGGAATGTGATTGGTAAGTGCGTGCATGTTAATGATAATGTTATTGCTGTATACTACTACTTTCTATAAAGACTTGGGAAGGCAAGGGAATGTGCACGTCATCGATCAATTATTATCATTATTAATTTTTTATATATTTTGGTTTCTTCTTGCACGTTACAATTAATCTAACTAGTATTTTTTGCGCGCACGGTGATATTGAACATGTTTCTTTTGTTTTCAAAAAATATGAAAGTTACTTTAACTAAAAAAAAATTGGTAGTTTTTTTTGGGGGGAAATCTAGTAGTTACATTAGAGCTTTTTTAAAAAAAAAAGTTCTATGACTTTTTTGCCCTCATAAGTTATCCTAAATAATAAAAACATAAGGGTATTTTAGGGAACTCAAGTGGACACCAAAGTCCTCAAGAGTTTCCATATATAATAGAGATGCACACCCAAAAGCATGGGAGATTTCAAGATCAAATACAGTAAACTAGTAATCCCTCTCTTTCTTATTATTGTTCATGATTGTTCTTTTTGTACAGTTTCCAGTGCACTTATTTGAACAATAATATAAAAACATGATGAAAATATACTATTTTGAAACTATATGTCGAGATGAATCTAACTACATCGACACATGTCTATGTTTTGTTGCATATATATCGATCAAAAGTCATGGTCAAATTACTCGCTTTTCAAATGAAATATTACAAGTAGAAATATTAAATAGGAACTAATGAAGTATTATTATTATTCTTAGTATAATGCTATATACTGTTCTTCTATATTGAAATAATTATATAAAGCATTATAAATATTAAGGTTGACCTAGTTGGTTGGAGGCCCTCCTTTCATCCCTTATAAGAGTAATTAGATTCTTACCCCTTATAAAATAGGAAAATTTGCCAAAAAAAACCTTTTACGAGTTCATTTTTGCGAAAAAAACTTTATAAAGCATTTTTTGCGAAAACAAACCAAAATCAAAATTATTTTGCGAAAACAAACCAAAATCAAAATTATTTTTGCAAAATGAAACCTAGTCACCACTACCAGCAGCCCCCAACCCTCCCTCCACCCCCTCAGGCGGCACCCCCACCTCCCCTTCGCCCTACCCTCTCTCCTCTCCATTCTTCCCTCCCTCACCCTTCCCCCCTCTCCTCTCCCTTCGTCCATCCCCACCCCAACCGCTACGCCCACCCGAAACCCCCCTCTCTCCACCCCCCTCGGGCCGGCCCTCCCCCCTCTCTCTCTCCCTTCGTCCATCCCCCCATCGTTGGGCCACCCGAACCCCCTCCGCACCCCCCTCCCGCATGCCCCCAACCCCATTTTCGTTATCTACTTGCTCTCTCTCTCCTATCTTTATGCTTTTGGACGCCTGGAAAAACCTTGGCCGGGTGGAAGGGGGGACCGGAGCCGCGGGGGAGGGGGTTGCGGAAGGGGGGGGGGAATGGACGAAGGGAGAGGAGATGGGGTGAGGGAGGGAAGAAGGGGAGAGAAGAGAGGGGTAGGGCGAAGGGGGGGGGGGGACCGCTCGCCCGAGGGGGTGAGGGGCCGCCGCCCGAGGGGGTGGAGGGAGGGGTTGGGGCCGCTGGGTGGAGGTGGGGGTGGGTGCGGGTGGTGGGGGTGGGGTGGGGGTGAAGTGGGGGCTGCGGGGGTGGGTGGGTGCTAGTGGCGGGTGGTGGTAGTGGTGGCTAGGTGGTGGTCAACGCCGGAATTGAGATGGTCAACGCCGAAAAATGGTCTTAGGTTTCATTTCGCAAAATAATTTTGATTTTGGTTTGTTTTCGCAAAAAATGCTTTATAAGGTTTTTTTTCGCAAAAATGAACTCGTAAAAGGTTTTTTTTTGACAAATTTTCCTATAAAATATGATTCTAAATTTTTCCTCTATTTGCAAATTGCAAGGAAACTTCAGCTTACCTTCAAATAAAACATTTTATTTTAAAGTACTTTATCACTATGGAAGAACATAATAGTAGTATCTGCTAGTGTAAGCGAAGCATGTGAAGCAGAAGCGATAAGCGAGCGATGGCGATGGCGAAGTCAATGTTTGAAATATTGAACAAGTCTGTCCGTTTCTGTTCTTAGAGTCGAGTGTTGCGGAACATAATTTCGTCACCTCACTTTATTTTCGTCAACTTTTTGGCCCTCCAAAACTGACTAATATTCCTATTTACTAGTTTTAACCCGTGCAAAAATGCACGGGAGGTTTAATATAAATAATTTGGACCCGTGCATAATGTACGGGAATTGTTTTGTTTATTATGTAATTGATTTTATTCCATATTTGCTGAAAGTATAATTATTAGAATCCATGAATTTAAAATTGAAAGAATATAAAATATAAAAATTATATTTCATGATGTATAAAAATCCTTTGTTACAACATTTTAAACTTTAAAAATCTTATGATCGTGATATATAAATTTATAAATACGCAAATGAAAAAAAAAACACATCAAAATACACTGGAATTTTGTGTTTTATAAATTTAAGATTTTAGGATGTTTCTCTTAAATCATGGTTAAAATATTAGCTCATGATTTATAGTTTTTATAATTATATCGTGTATTAAGAATATATTTTTAAAATCGGCTTATGACCCGTGCGTTCAGACGTTAAGTGACTGGTGTAGTTAATGTCAAGGTCCGTGCGTTCAGACGTTCAGTGACTGGTGTGACCAATTTGTTAAAAAATAAAGTTGACCGAATAAGCTTTCTCTCTGCCCATTGTTTTATTCAGAGGCTCATCTAAATCACAATTTGCAACCACTACTGGCATTTAATCATGCAAACCCTCTCTCTTGTTGCCTTGCACCATCACTACACTGCAGCAACCCACCCAGTGGCCAACACCCACCAGACCGCCACTACTTGCATCGAGAGTTATGGCAACCGTTATGAATAACATAATTTTGACATACTGTACAATTTAAGAGAGTGCTTGCACAAAAATGAGAATTCAATGACTTGTCACAAAAGTCTCATCATATTATTTTCGTTATATTTACTTGTAATTTATACATTCAATCTTTAGACTTCAAAAAATACGTGAGTGCTGATCAAATGTTTTACTTACTATCAAGTGTTCTTGGTTTGTGATGAAAAAGGGTTAAAATAATTGATTTTGAAGAATATATATATCTCACTGTTGTAAATAGTTGAGAGTCAAAAGCAAATACTATTTTAATGGTTTTAAAATTGAGCAATGTGTTGCCACTAACATGATGTGTAGTTGTGAGCAAAAATGGATGGAAATTTAAAGTGGGTGTTGTTTTATACTTAGGTCGATTAGATAAATAAAAGTCACTCTATCTTTTTTGTTATATTGTACAATTCCTTAAAGATTGAAGGAACTTATTATGCTCTTCAGAGTATAATAAACATACTAAATCAAGAGGGAAATTTTCAACCATGAAATTGCTAATGTACTATATATAGTATAAGACTTTACAAATTTTTTATGTTCTTTATAATATACTTCACTTTCACACAATAATGTATATATCTTTAAACAAATATTCGGCACCAAAAGAGAAAAGAAATCGACCTAGGAGATTTTTAATTAGCTAGATTGATAGAAACATGCTAATAATTGTGTAAGACACAATTTTTTCTTCATTTGCTCTTTAAAAAGTAGTTTGAGGCCTTAAGAAGAATTTGCCATGATATATCTAATCTGTGAATAATATCATGAAGAATAAATAAAATATTTTAACTGCTAATGAGTATCGGCAATAGGTCTGAAAAGGTATCTAAAAATAGATTTTTTTTTTTACTACTACTAAGTAAGGAACCCCGTAGCATACAATTTTACTATTACATTGTTCAAAATAATGGCGGTAAATTACCAATCGATGATTGATTTCATATTGCTTATACATATTTAACATTATCATATATACTCATCAATTACAAATATCTTTCATTATACTTGATTTTGGAAACGAAATCAATTTCGGATATCCATATTACTTGACATGCTTCGGTGATTGATAAAATTAGTATAACAGATAGCCATATCACCCATAATTTGTTAATTTAGCATAAACTTGAAAACATAGAGATGTGATTTTTGTTATATATATTTCAGATCAATGATGTCTTGAGTTATATGATTTTCCAAATCAGCATAATTTTTTAGATTTAATTGGTATCTAATTATATAAGTTCACTAATATTTTGAATTAACATGATTTACGAAAATCAAGATATATGCTTCTAGAATCTTTTATATGTTAACCATATCCCAAATTAGCATAAATTTCGGTTAAATTTTCATAATTGACAGAAATAGTTCTAGGATATTTGCTCATAATTTTCTTTATTTATGGCAATTTCCCCTAAAAAAGTCTGGCCAAATCAATTCTTTAAATTTGTTAATTGTCTCCTTTATTTATGTTATTTATTTAAAATATAGTCAATTCTTTCAAATGAAGTAAACTGTATCCTTCATTTCAAATTATATCCTTAAATTATTCCAATTTTTACCTTTATTAAAGTTGCTTAATTATAGCAAGAAAAACATATTTTTTTTATATCAAATAAGGAGCAATAGTATCCTTAGCAAATAATTTCTCCTACAAATAATCTACCATATATATTATTTAAAGTTATGTTAATTGTCTCCGTTATTTTCGTTACTTTGTGCTATCAACTATAGCCGCGATAGTGTCATTGACGCTATTTACTAAAACTTCATCAAGTATTTCTACATTGGCCTCCCCATCATTTTAAAGCCTAATATCTGAACTTATATTATTTAAATAAAACTTATTATAATTTATATTATATAAAGTTAAATTTTTTTACTTAAAATAAACGGAGCATTACTTAGTACTCTTATTTATCCTGTTTCAAGTAAGATATCTTTATCTTTTCACAAAACATAATCAAACAAAGTTTAATACATAACTTTTCACATGCCAACTCACCCCCACAACCCCAAAAGACCTTGAATATTTCATATAAACCGTCCATCAATAAGGAAAGAAAACCTTTATTTCTTCTTTCCACCCCAACGACCACCCTGAACTCCACCTTTTCACCTCCAACCATCTCCATTCTTTTTCACTATCAAATAACAACTTCTGGTTTCATGAATTCTACCTTATTTCATTTAACCAAATTCAATTAGGATAATGACCATTTCAGATTATCTACAAAAACTATGAAATTCTCAACACCCTCAAATTATCAAATTTCAATAACCCAAAAAAAAGGTTCATGCATGTTAGTTAATCTCAATTACCTTTCCGTTCCTCTATGAAATGGATGCTTTCACCGTAGATGATAGACTGTTGCAGATGAATGGGAAAAGATTTTACCTCGAACCATCTCCATTCTTTTGCTTATTTTTGCTCCGTTTCTCCATTTCTCAAGTTAAGAATGAAAAACAGAGGAGAGAGAATTATATTCAAGCCATTATGAAAAGATTTAAATAAAATTTGAAAAACCAATCTAAACCAATCTACAAAAGATAAAGGTCGGGAGATAAGATTCATCTAATGACCTCACTTCCACAATCAATTTTCTTTTTAAAAGTAGAGAAAATAAAATTAGCTAAATGAACAAAAGTTCTTTTGGAAAGCCAAAAGACCAACAGATATGAGCATGCAAGGAGTCGATCACGGAGCCCCAAGCCATTGATTTTAGTGGTTGCACGCCACTCTCACCGCTCACATTTTTTTTTTCAGTCCATACTTCGAAGATCTAATTAAGGTGTTCCTCCACCTATGTATGAACATCTTTAACACCTTTTTTGGTAAATAAGTTCTCTCTGTTTTCAGCTCTATTTGTGAAATCTATACCTTCTTTTCTCATTTCTTTAATTCTCTGTCTTCTCAAGCCCCTTTTTCTCTTTTTGAAATTTGTATTGATCTAATAGCAGATTGCAATGGGGTTGTTTTATTCAATCCTTTATATAGCAATGTAATTAAGGATTGTTTAGATTGTTACCTAATTTATGAGATTGCAATTGATTGTATTAATCAATAATCATCAATCAAGAGGCATGATACACGGGCACACTCAAGGACTGCGTAATTGAACGCCAACTCAGCATTGGCATCTATCAAGTTACACATGGCAAGGCAAGAGTTTGGGGCGAAGAGATTTGCTGCCACTTGGCGATATTGCTCCTATGGATGACACATAGGCCAATTGAACCTTGTTTTATATATATATATAGATTATCCAAGTATTAAAGTTGAAAAAGAAGAAAAATGACAGAGATCCGAAAGGGTGCTACTTAGTTCCTTTTTTTGTCTTGAATTCCTATAAGATTTGAGATGATTAGAACAAGATGTATATATTTCATATATCAATTTTATTTTTATGTAGTGTAGTTGACTAGGAATTCTACCTTGTGATCTTATTGTAAGATGAATGACCCTATAAAACTGACATCTCTTGCAGATATAACCAAACAGGTTTGCAGGTCAGACTTCTTGGGAGGGAGGAGATATGGTAAGGGAAACCTCACTCCCAAAGATCTCCCGGTGGGGTTTGATCCCATGACCTTGGAGTCATGAATCCTACTTTTTGGCCTAATCCGTTAAGGTTATTAGAAGGGTACTATAAATAACTTTTAATCATTTTTTCCTCCATATTATGTAATCTCTCTCCTCATAGGTAATAAAATTTTCTCCACCGCTTGTAAATGTAGATAACGCATTGTTTTCTTTGCTTGTCAATTGTTTCTGTCACAACATATCTTCTTATATATTAGTGAGGATTAGAGATGGCCAACAGTGTGGGCCAATCCAGCCCAGCCCACCTCGTGGGCTGTGTGGGTCGAACCCGCGGAAAGCCCGGTCCAGCCCGCCTCGAACTGTGAAATTGGTGGGTGAATCGTGAGCTGAATTTTTTGAGCCCAACCCACGAAAGCCCGCTACACTAAAAACCGTCCAACCCGGGCCCCACGAAAACCGGTCCAAGACGACCCATGAACAAGACCAACCCAACCCAAGTAATTATTCAACCAAATTATGTATATTGTAATCAAATTGTATATATTTTAATCAAATTGCATATATTATAATTCAATCAAATTCAAAAATAATGAAATTATTCATTAATATTAATAATTATATATATATTTTAATTAATTTTAAAGGTTTTATGTAACAATAATGAATAATTTCAGTGATTCAATAATTTTGAAAAAAATAAAAAATTCCTCATCTTGGGACCGCCCCGCCCGTTCCGGCCGCTAGGCCCCCGAACCGCCGAAGCTTGCTCCCGAACCGTGAAAATAGGTAACGAGGCGGGTGTGGGCCAAGATTTTTCAACCCGTGGACCAGACTCGCCCAAACCAGTGAATTTCACGGTCCAGGTCTCGGGACCGTGACATATCGGTCCGCCTCGCTAGGGCCTGATCGCCCGTCCAACCCGCACCGGTGGCCATTTCTAGTGAGGATTATAAGGTTAAAGTTTTGGCTCAATTATCAAATCATCATTCCAAATAGGAAGAACAAAAGAAACTAAGGAACTATGCATTATGAAAGCACAAAATATAATAGATCTCGCTAGGATTACAAGCCCAATATAGTAGTCAATATATATGGTGTTCGGACATGTATGAAGTAAATGAACTAAGTTCTGAAGGTGATCGCTGATCTGCATTTTTAATACTTTGTCCCTGAAGTGGTCCATGAATTGGTTTGTGCTGCCGACCACAAATATGCTACGTGAAGCTTCTGACTTGTTTGTTTATTTTATCTTTGTTTCCTCTTTGTGGAACAATTCCTAGATTTGATTTATTTCCTAGTTTCATATTATATCACACTTAGCTAGTTTAATGTAATTAGGAAAGGTAGAAAGATATTCTAATTGTTGCAGAATATCTAGTGGTAGCTACTATGAAGATTGTTAGTTTCCTAATTCTAGTTGTTCTAGGGTTTAGGAAGTACAATCTGACTTGTGTGGACTCGGTACACACGTTAACATTAGTGTGCACCAGGCCAAAAGCACGTATCAATCCTGAATAATCCACTATATCATTCAGAAACCCACTATATTATGCAGAAACTCACTATATCATTCATAAACGTACTATGGCCCTGTTCTTTTGGACTTATTTTCGCCTGCGAAAAAATAAGTTCGGTTCGGCAAAAAATAAGTTCGATTCGGGTTCGGCCAAAAAAATAAGTAAAAATAAGTTCAGTTCAGTTCAGCAAAAATAAGTAAAAATAAGTTCAGTTCAGCAAAAATAAGTTCAATTCAGCAAAAATAAGTTCAGTTCATCAAAAACAAGTTCAGTTCAATTCAGTTCAGTCTTGTCTAATGTTGTAATTATTATTTTTGTTTTCAATATTACTATTAATATTGTTATTATTATTAATATTATAATTATAATAACGATGAATTTGTATTTTTTATTTTTTTATTTTTTTATTTTTTTATTTTGTTGATTTTCATTATTTTTTATATTATTATTACTATTATTATTATTATTATTATTATTATTATTTATTATTTATTATTTATTATTATTATTATTATTATTTATTATTTATTATTTATTATTTATTATTTATTATTTATTATTTATTATTTATTATTTATTATTTATTATTTATTATTTATTATTTATTATTTATTATTTATTATTTATTATTTATTGTTTATTATTTATTATTTATTATTTATTATTTATTATTTATTATTTATTAGTATTATTTATTATTTATTATTTATTATTTATTATTTATTATTTATTATTTATTATTTATTATTTATTATTTATTATTTATTATTTATTTATTATTATTATTATTATTATTTATTATTTATTATTTATTATTTATTATTTATTATTTATTATTTATTATTTATTATTTATTAGTATTATTTATCAGATCAGATCAGAAAAAATAAGTTCAGATCAGATCAGATCAAATAAGTTCAAATCAGATCAGATCAGATCAGATAAGTTCAAATCAGATCAGATCAGATCAGATCAGATAAGTTCAGATCAGATCAGAAAAGTTCAGATTATGCTTATATTTAAAAACTTATTATTATTGTTATTATTATCATGATTATTATGATTATTAGTATTACTAATGCTATTATTATTATTATTATTATTATTATTATTATTATTATTGTTATTATTATTATTATTGTTATTATTATTATTATTATTATTATTAGTTATTATTATTATTTATTATTTATTTGTATTATTTATTATTATTATTATTTTTAATTATTTATTATGTATTAATTTTTATTTATTATTTATTATTTATTATTATTATTATATATATTATTATTATTATTATTATTTATTATTTATTATTTATTTATTATTTATTATTTATTATTATTATTATATATTATATATTATATATTATTTATTATTTATTATATATTATTATTATTATACATTATTATTTATTATTTATTATTATTATTATTATTTATTATTTATTATTTATTATTATTATTTATTATTATTTATTATTATTATTATTTATTATTTATTATTTATTATTTATTATTTATTATTTATTATTTATTATTTATTATTTATTATTTATTATTATTATTATTTATTATTTACTATTTACTATTTATTATTTATTATTTATTTATTATTTATTATTTATTATTTATTATTTATTATTTATTATTTATTATTTATTATTTATTATTTATTATTTATTATTTATTATTTATTATTTATTATTTATTATTTATTATTTATTATTTATTATTATAAAATAATAAAATAATAATAATAAGTATTGATAATATTATGTTAATATTTATTGATTATTATAATAATAAGTACTGATAATATTATGTTAATACAGTTCAGTTTAGCCAAAATAAGTTCAGTTCAGCAAAAATAAGTAAAACAAATTCAGTTCAGCGCAATTCAGCCAAAATAAGTTCAGTTCAGCAAAAATAAGTTCAGTTCAGCAAAAATAAGATAAGTTCAGTTCAGTTCAGTTCAACCAAAATAAGTTCAAAAGAACAGGGCCTATATCAAGCAGAAATTACATCATTTCTAAACAATCTACTATATCAATCAGAAACTCACTATTTCTTGAAGAAGCTCACTATATCATTCAGAAATATACAATATCACGTAGAAACAACATCATTTCTGAATAATCCACTATATTATTCAGACACTATATCATATCATGCAGAAACTCACTATATCATTCATTCAGACACTCACTATATCATTCAGACTCACTATATCATGCAGAAACTACATCTTTCTATATGTAAAGCACGTGTCACGTTATATACTGCACGACCTACATCTTCCTGCATGTTGATACATTACAATTAAATCCTCCACTATATTGCATATAATTTTACTATATGTTTTCCGTTAATAAAATCCACTATATTGTATATAAGTTCACTATATCTCTATAAAACTCACTATATGAAGTTAATATCAATTACCAACCCGGTGTACACTAAGTTAGTGTGCACCGGGTAGTCTTATAAATAAGAGTTTATAGGTTCATTGTTAGAGTGTGTGTTTACAACCAATTGTGTGAGGAACCCAATATGTGAGAGTGTCCAACTTGTGTGGTGTATTACTTTGATTGAGTAAATATTGTATGATGAGTGATTTGTTCTTCACATTAAAACTTGTGTGTCGTTTGTCATTATTGTTTGTTATTTGATTTCTTACTTACAAATTTAACCCTTATTCCATAACAAATTTGAAAAAATCCCACATAATAATATTTTCCTTATATATTAGTGAAATTAAAAATAGTAAAATATAAAAAATACACTCAAAATTGATAAACGAAAAAAACAGATGTTCCAACTAATTTGAGAGTCATGGAGTGATTTGTACCTACTAATCAGCAAAACTTTTGCTTCCAAGTACCCTGGGGTGTAAGGTGGAGATCCCTAATTAAGTAAGTGAGTAGGGGGCCGGAGAGTGCATGTCTCTTGTAAAATGAATGAATATCAATGCAGAGCTATGAGTATATGCTCGTGGTCCACAGATGTAATAATTCATGATTAGAAAAGATAAAGGAGCTTGTTGGAAGGAGCCATCACAAACTAAAAAGTTAAGATGGTATAGGAATAGCTAGGTAGATTATGTTCACTGATGTAATTTAAGGAAATGAAGTACTCTATATAATTTTATGATCTAAATATTCTCTTTAGTATGTGTTTTTTTTCATTTGTATTTCACTTAATTATTTGAATGTCGATGAAGTATACTTTCCCACCCTAAATCATAAGGTTTAAGGTGGAGCGTGTAAATAAATACAACTAATTTTACTTATTTAGATAGTTCTTTTTCTAAAATCAAATATTAAATTTATTGAACTTGAAACCATGCATATATTCAAAAAAATAGAAAATTATGGTCAAATTGCAGCTTGCATCATATAAATTATTTCATATGATAAATGTTTGGAATATATTGACTTAAAGTTATTATCTATAATTAAAAGGAAAATTATCAAGAATAAGCCAATCTTTGCACGATGTGCTAAAAATAAGTCAATTATTTGATTATCCTGGAATAAGCTGACTTTGATATCATTTAAATTTTTAACAAGTCAGATGACTTGTTGCCGGTTTAACAGGTCAATTTTTCTATTTTTGCAACATTAAAATTTTTTCTCTCTCCACTCTATCTTCTTCTCCTTTATCTGGTAGCCACCATCCCCAACCATGGCGAGAGGTAAAGAGGGAAGCCGATGGCAGCCGGCCGGTGCGGCGGTGGGCGTCTGTGGCGCCTGGAAGGTCCGCAACGATGAAGTTTGAGAGAGAGAAAGAGAGGAGCTTGGAGTTTGAGAGTCTCTTACTATTTTGCTTGTTCAGTTTTTCATGTGACCCTATAGCTTGCATTATACTACATCAAATGTGCACGAAATTTATGTCAACATTGGTTTTAGCCTTTTTCTTGAACTATATTTTGTATGCGAACTGGTAATTTAAAGAAAAGTTTACATTCAAATTTTGAGGTTCTAAAAGGTCACAAACCATTAAACCAAGACTTCACAGTAGAAGCAAGCACAAATTCTGCAGCTAAATGTGACAAATCACGGCATCACCTTGAAGATTTTAGAATGCAGTTTGAAGGTGTAACTGAGAATTACCAAAAATCGTTAAGCAAAATTGCGAAATTGTTCTGGCAAAATCCAGAAATTGTTGTTACTCTACTCAACATTCAAGACTCTAACGTTTATGGGAACAAATTAAATGGTCAAATTCTTCAATCTCTCTCATCTTTTCCTGTTTCTTCTTTCAAGGCAATGCATCCCTTTGCGATCCTCCATTGTTGACCTGCAAAAACGACGCCGACCCAGCAAAACCCGGGAGCTGAAACAACACCATTTTATCTCCGGTGGTGTCGTTGCCGGTTTCTACTGGATTTTATCCTATGATGACAGTGAAAAAGTCTAATGATCGAGGGAGATGAGTATGTGGGGAATTATGGGCCTTATGGCGATAATGCTGGGAGATATTTTGGTGTTGGTGACGATTTCTTTGTTACTGTACTGTTACTTTTGGAGGAGTAACAAGAAGAGGAGGTGGTGGGAGGTAAGAGGAGAGAGGAGACATAGTTTATTTTGTTGTTAAAATACAAATAAATTAAAATTAATAAATCAACGAATGACAAAATGACACGTGGACGTTTAACTTGTTAAAGAGGTAAATAACAGGTCATGACTTGTTAAAAACAGATAGCTGTTAAAGTTTAGCTTATTCTAGGATAATCAAAAGATTGACTTATTCTTAGCGGACGGGGCAAAGATTAGCTTAATTATGACAATTTTTCCTAATTAAAATGGTCTAATTGTTCAGCCGTTTGAGTCTTATAATGTTGTATAGTACTCCAATATGTTAATGGACCCTCATTACCAAAGTAGAGAAAATAACGAGTAATTTATAAGATTGGAGTGCTACATCTTCTACTGACAAATAATCTATATATATATCTAAAACCCAAGACAAACAAATGTCATGCTGCCACATGTACTCTCCCCTCTCTCACACAATCAAATGAGATATTAAACAATAAAAATGTATGTTTCAATACTCGAACCCATGACCTCTCATTTGATATGATAATGCACTAACCAACTACACTACAATGCTCATGTTGGTCTTTATGGGGGAAAAATTATTTAAAGACAAATATTTCTATTTTTGAAGACTTCAAATGCACGTCGGTAAATAATCCGGGGCGTATGGCCCGGGACAAAAACTAGTTATGGGATGAAATCTCGCTGTGTAACTTGTAAGTGGTCCGACTCTTATGAGTTGCCTAACCCTTCACATTTCTCCAAAATTACATCGCTAATTAGGTAATAGTACTTCCTATAGAACACGTTGTACACACCAATCCTACTTATTCAAAATTTTGGCTATATGATTTGAAATTTGTCAAAAACAAGAGCAAACCAGGCTTGACCTTAAACAACCCCCACATAAGACGAGCATGTTGGTTGCCATGCATAAATTTTGTGAACAACCAAATTGCTAGTAGACCAAGTAGCAATCCGCAGCCAAATTATATGAGAAAGACTAAGTAGAGTTCTAGTCTTTTTTTTAACAATCACTAAACTTCTATTTCTCAGAATTTGCTGTATTTTTTTTGTGGCATGAATTTGTTTGTTTTAAGCAAGAGAGAGAAGGTGGGGACTGGTCAAGTTGGGGGTTAGGTAGGACAAGAAGAGGCTCATACAAATGGTTAGAAGAAGGGGCCACGTACTCGTAGGTTGGGATGGTGAGATGAGATTACTATACACGTACTACCAGTTACCACTTTATTTTTTGGGTGTCTTGAGCTCACTTCACTTGCTATTGAATTAACGAAACAAAGATAAGAGAAGAAAATACAGAGATTTAACGTGTTTCACTAACAAGATGTTAGCTACGTCCATACAACAGAAAGAACTGGTTTTTATTAGGTTTAAGATAGAGTACAAATTGCAGAATAATAAGAGGCAGAGGTTAATCATAGGGTTTATATAGTACATTTCTTGGTTAATCCGAGCGTCTGATAATTCAAGGCATATTTTAACATAAATAAATAGAAGCTTTGGGGGAGAATGAATTAAATAAGCCAGGATCATAAATTTTTGTTTAATTGGTAAATAGGTCATTGGTTATTATCACGTAGGATATATAACGACTGGAAAGAAAAGTTTAAGAGTGTACTTGATGTGTGTTAGTTAGGGTTTAAGGACCACTTTTCTTAGCTCTCTTGCTAAGGTTTGTATTCATAGTTGTGCCGTGTGCGATCAAATCTTAATAAGAAACTTGCCTGCTTTGTTGAGTGAGGTTTGGTTGATTTGTATGGAGTTTTGATTCGTACAATAGTTTCTCTCACCACCCTTGTGGGCACAAAGTAGCAACATAAATAAATTTCAATTTTTTTTTTATTTGTAGAGATTTTATATAAGCATACATAGAGTAAAATTTGAAGCATAGAAGTATAAAACACCATTTGAGTATGTTTTTTTTAATAGGGAGGCATAATTGTTCCAAGTGGAGTTATATGTAGTGCTCTCAAATAGGGGTGTTCATTTCGGATAGGAGAAAATACTATCAAATTATAACTTTTTTATATTGTGAGATCTTGTTAGATTCGTTTCGATGCATACTATCAAATTATAACTTTTTTATATTTTTTACGTGTGCACAACTAAAGATATTAACGATTAAAGAAGCGCGTTGGGTTACGTGAAAAAGCAAACGTTTCATTTAAAACAGAACGGAGGAAGTATGATATAGTCAAAGTTTGACTTCCAACTCACAAATATCACAACTAAAAATAAATAATTACAAAATTCTAAAACCAATACCTGATCAAGAAAGTCAAAGTAAGAGGACAAAAATATATGCCCTTTTTTCACAAAAGATAAAATTATACATCTAATTAACATACATATATTATATATATATACACCATAAGACAGGAATTGGTAAAACAAAACACACCAATTATTATACCAAAATCTCAAGCAGTCTTGCTAACCTCATTATAACAAATTGCCCACCTCTTCTGAAACTCAAAAACATTTATCTACCATTTTCTAACCTCTGAATTTTCTATTCCCCACCTAACTCTTTCCTCCCTTAATCTCCCCCTACTATTTATTACCACTTCATTTCTTCTCCTCTCTTCATTCATCTACCATTCTCCTCTCTCTAAATTAACAGAAAAATTAACTCCTCCATTTCCAAACAACCCCTCCAAAAAAAAATGAGTATGGCAGCTGTTCAAAGCAAACCTATTGAATCAGAAATCCCATCTCTAAAATCACCAACTTCATCAAAAACAGAGGATCATAAAACAGAGCATATCTTCAAATCAAGACTTCCTGATATACAAATCAAAAATAACCTCCCACTTCATTCTTACTTGTTTGAAAAGCTCCCTGAGACCTCAGGGAGACCATGTTTGATCGCGGGCGGGACCGGAAAAATTTACTCCTACGCCGAAACCCACCTTCTATGCCGGAAAACCGGTGCCGGATTATCCAACTTTGGCCTTAAAAAAGGTGATGTTGTGATGATTTTACTTCCAAATTGTCCTGAATTTGTGTTCACATTCTTTGGAGCTTCTATGATCGGTGCAATCTCAACAACTGCTAATCCATTTTACACCTCTTCTGAGATCTTCAAGCAAGTTAAAGCTTCTGATACCAAAATGATCATTACTCAATCTCAATTTGTTGATAAACTTAGAGAAAATCATGAGTTTAAAATTGGGGAAGACTTTAAAGTTTTCACAATTGATGATGAGAACACACCACCTGAGAATTGTCTCCATTTCTCAGTTCTTTCTCAAGCAGATGAATCTGATTTACCTGAAACTGAAATCGATGCGAATGACCCTGTTGCCCTGCCTTTCTCATCAGGGACAACAGGGTTACCAAAAGGAGTGATCTTAACGCACAAAAGTTTATCAACTTGTGTTGCACAACAAGTTGATGGAGAAAACCCAAATATGCATTTAACAACAGAGGATGTTTTGCTTTGTGTTCTTCCTCTGTTTCACATTTTCTCATTAAACTCAGTGTTAACGGTTGCATTAAGATCAGGAAGTGGGATCTTAATCATGCCGAAATTCGATATTAATTCATTGTTAGAGTTGATTCAGAAGCATAAAGTGTCGGTGGCAATGGTGGTTCCACCATTAGTGCTTGCATTAGCTAAGAATCCAATGGTTGAAAACTTTGATTTAAGCTCCATTAGAATGGTTATGTCTGGTGCTGCTCCTCTTGGGAAGGAACTTGAGGATGCTCTTAGAGAAAGAATTCCTCAGGCTATTTTGGGTCAGGTAACAACTGATATACATTTACTTTCTTTTTGTTGTTTTGCTCTTTTTTTATGGGTAACTTATGTTTGCATTTGTTGTTTTTTGAATGAATTGGAAGTTAGTAAACTTATATTCTTGTTACACCCAATTTTATGCCAAACAAAATTCCTCTACCAGTACCCGTATTTACATGACTGTCTAATAGGATGTTAAAAATAACTCGTGTATATACGAGTCTCTATGATAGAGGTTCAATTCTTGCCTTTTACAAAGTAGGATCCCCGAATTCGCCCATTTATAAGAGATTTTCATCTTATCTTTGAAATACTCCATATAAGAGCTACTTGGTTTTAGAAATTGTTTTTATGGAAAATTTTGGAGAGAAGATTCTCCTACCTCTGGTTTTGAAATGACAGTAGTAATTTTACCTGAGGAAGTTTGACCTTCTATAGCTGTTCTACTCGAGCTTCCATGATTTTGCATAGAGTTTTGAAAGACTTAAAGGAGTTGGGGGTGTTTTAAGATGAATGAAGGATGCTTAGAAATTGAAAGGAGTCATTCTTGAACTTCCTGGATGATGTCGATAGAAGTGGTTTTTTTTCGTCCATATTAGGTTGTCTAGTAAAGTGTTACAAGTAATGTGTATTGTTTAGAGTACTCATTTTTTAGACCTTTTAATTAAAGTCATCGGCAATAAATATTAGTACAGAACTCCCATATTATTTTAAAAATTGCCCTGTATATATAATAATTTATGGTAAGATTGAAGGTAAAGAGTGATTTTTTGCTTACAACATTTTATGGTGATTACTAATTGTTAATTTGTCCCTTCACCTAAGAGCTAAGACATATTTATGCAATCCCCTGCTTTCCTCTGTTTTTTGTTTTGGAGTTAGGTGAGGGTGTTAGTTGTAATTTTTGTGGATAAATTGGAAACACATCACAAACTCCCAAAATATGGGTTGTAATAAATAGTAATGCCATGTGGGCCGCTAATTTAAGATCCATCTCAGAGTTGACTGCCCCTACACTAAAATTTGTAAAAGTCTTCCCTAATTGTGATTACTGATCATTCAATACAAAGAATTAACTAACTTGAAGGAGACTTCTTCTTGGTTTATAAGAAGCCATTAATGCGATATAGATGTTGAGAAGTTACATTAGTACGATTTCTTGAATCTCTGTTATATTATAATGGTAAAAAAACATATTCTTTCAATGTATTTTTTAAGTAGACGTAGACCTAACGAAATTTTACCTGACTCATTTGATGTATCTAATTACAAATTGTTCTAAAGCTTGTATTTATAGTACAATTAATTTACTCAAAACTTGAAATAATCCAAAATATAGTTTTTAAAATGGTTAATAAACCCAATTTAAAACCTATAATATGACCTGCCTATGTTTACCGTTGTTTCAATGTACATGATAAATGTGATAATAGTTTAGTGTATTTCTATTCAACTAATTTATACTTATTTAAATTTATTGTTCTCCTACAATAAACCGAAATAATTTGATTGAAACACTCCATGAGACTTGTCAAAAAAAAATTGATGATTAAATGTATAGATATTTTTAAGTAGCCAACAAATATAAATAATGCATTGACATTCTACAGTGACATATACATCGCACTTTTACATTGTATAGTAGATACAAAGAACTTTTTATAAAATATCGATTACGGTTTCATCATAATCTGCCCTATTGTGTGCAAATTGAGATTTTCATATCATAGGGGACCTAACTAACTTCGTTTTTTCTGGCGATATACTTTTTATGTTGGTGCTTTATTTATTGGTTTCATGAGATAAATGACATGTTTGTTGGAAATTTTCTATAAGTATATAATTTATTGCTCTTTATATGTTTGGTTATTTACAGTATTCGTACAATTTGATGACATCAATAAAAATCTAATTATAAACAAGGTTTATGATCCTTTTGGGCTAGATTTATTTTTTGGGCTAGATTTAAGATTAAAGAACTAAAGAAGAACACCTAGTTAGAAAGTCGTTAAAACCAAATCATAGTCAAAGTTCTTTTTTTTCTTTTTCCAATTGAATTATTTAGTCAAAAGTTGGAAGTCTTAATAAAGTTGGCGTGCAGCAAGTTCTCCACATTTTTTGTCAATATTTTTCACTTGGTCAAATTCTATATGGTGAACAAACAAACAGTACACTAATGGTAGTAATGGAGTCAAGGATTTTTAATGAAAGGATTAGAAAGACGTGGAATCAGTAGACGTCAGTCTAATAAAGTTTCGTAAAGTCGTATCCTTATCAAATTCCGACTACATCATTGCCTTCAACCTTCTATATTACACGCTATGCACACAAATAAAAGACTGTAGAATTAGACATGCGATGACTAAAAGGAAAATTTTCTAGCAGAGACGATCAACTCTTTGATTCTAATTGAAAAATACATTCATAAAATGACAATGTTTATTCTTGTGTACAGGCCCGGCCCTGAGCCTTGTTTGGAGGAGCAATGGCCCAGGGCCCACGCCTACAAGGGGCCCAGTCGTAAAAAAAATTTAACTGGCAATAATATAGGAAAGGGGCGTACTAGGGAAGAAAGAGAAAGTGATGTGCTGTCAAACACTCAAAGTCAAACCCAAGTCCAAATTTCGGAATTTCCCAAATGCTTCATCAGTTCATCTTCTTCACTCTTCAGATATTTTCTCTCTCCTTCCAAGACCCAAATTTAATCCTTTTTTAATCTCCATAACTTTCTCTAACTACCATTATTTTCATAATTCCTAAAATATAGCTGTTAACCTCCTCTTAATTATAGCAATGGGAATTTTTTCTACAATTTAAATAGGGGAAAATTGCATTTGTATAATGCATTACTCATAAATTTTACTCTCAATCAATTGAAACTATTAAGAAATTTCGAAATTAGGATTTTTTTTGGGAATTTTGGCTGACTGTCGATTGAAGATTGCCGGATTCTATCAAGTCGCGTTCCGGTTTCTCTGCCTCACGACGGTGGTCCGGTCCCGTTCCGGCGTTCCAACGGTGGTCGTGGTTCGCTGCTACCTAGTGCCTCTGCCTGCCGGATTTCTTACACATTGGTTAATGTGTTATCATTTCATTCTCTAAGTTTCTTGTAATATAATTTGAGTGTTTGATTTTTTTTCTTATGTGCAAATATGTTATGAAATTCCAAAAATACGCTGTTAGATAGTCTTCTGTTTTGTGAGTTTATGCTTTCAGATTTATGGCTTGTGAATCTGGATTTTTTATCCAAAAATTTAGTAAGTTAGCAAAAATGTATGGTAAGTTATGAAATTCGATGAAATGGAGCCATTTTTTTCGAATTTGAATAAGTCAAAATTTGTGTCGAAGAAGAATTGGAAAAGTTTGGAGATTTGCTTTGTATTTATTCTTCTCTCATGATTAGGTTCATCTGTATCGGGTTGATAGGTTTTTTTTTGTTCATGTTTGTATTGTTTTGGTTCTTATTCTTTTTTGGGATTGTAAGATACTTTGATGCATAATTATCATTTTACTCAATAATAGTAATAAGTGTATCCTGCTTATCCTAGGAATGTAATAATTGTGGATATTTTTGTCCTATCAAATACTGCTTAAATATTAATAGTAGATCATATAGTTCCTCAAAAAAATAGTGGATCATATAGGGGTTTTTTATTTCATAAACTTCTTGTACGTTATGGGCCCAATTTTTTCAATTTGCCCCGGGCCCATAAAATCTCAGGAACGGCCCTGCTTGTGTATAGGGCTATGGAATGACGGAAGCTGGACCAGTGTTGTCCATGTGCCCAGGATTTGCCAAGGAGCCTCTCCCAACGAAGGCGGGCTCGTGTGGTATTGTTGTTAGAAACGCCGAAATGAAGATTGTTGATCCTGATACCGGTGCCTCTGTTGGCTACAATGAGCCTGGAGAAATTTGCATTCGCGGTGAACAAATCATGAAAGGTACTAACACTTATGTCAAAAAATTGTGTATGACAATTTTGGGGAGGTTGATTCATCATAAATATTAGCTTGCTGGATTGAACATGGTCCATAAACTATACTAACCGTGTGATACGAACAGGTTACTTGAATGATCCAGCTTCAACAGCAGCAACAATCGACGTTGAAGGTTGGCTTCACACCGGTGATATAGGATATGTTGATGATGACGATGAAGTTTACATTGTTGATCGAGTTAAGGAGATCATTAAATACAAAGGCTTCCAGGTTAGTGTACCTCATTAGTTGTTTCTTTGATCCATATCAGTTCTATATTCTCACAACCAACGTTGGACCACTTTGCTTAGGCTTGCAATTTCAAATATGATCCATCACTATTTTATGGCGCAATATATATATACCATCTCAGTTTATTTTAGTTGCAACATTTGATTGTTTATATACTCACCAAAAAGTCATTTGTTACAACTAAAAGAAAACAGTGGAAGTACTATATATATATATATATATATATATATATATATATATATATATATATATATATATATAATGGTATACGCACATTGTACTGAATTTCATGATTAACCGTGACAACAAACATTGGTCATTAAACAAATCACGTTTTTGACTAAAAAATAATTTTAGTTTAGTAAAAATCATATGATAAGAACACTGTTTAAATTGTTTCGGAAAGTTAATAACACTTATATATATATATGATATGTAACATTTATTTTCTTATACCTAATCAGTAATCGAGCTAGAGATATAAATTGCATTTACATGTCACGTACCACACATTTAGTAGAATTACCAATTAATATCATTCTTTGAATGTCAAAATTCAGGTTCCACCAGCAGAATTAGAGGCGCTTCTCATTAACCATCCATCAATTGCTGATGCTGCTGTCGTCCCGTAAGTCTCATAATTCTTTCCCTCCTGTCTCATTTGTGGAGTAATATCATAGATTAAGCTCATTAATTATGAATTATGTACTTAATAATAAACTCTTGATCTATTAATTCCAGTCAAAAGGATGAAGCTGCTGGGGAAGTTCCTGTTGCTTTTGTAGTTAGATCTACTAATGGAGTAGACCTTACAGAAGAATCAGTCAAACAATATATTGCCAAGCAGGTATAAATCATAATCATATAACTAATAATACTCCATAGTTATTTAATTATGGATTCTCTAATCTCTAACTATATGTTATAATGTTATACGTATACTATAATACTACAATTATTAAGCAAGATTCCATGCACCAACCATGCATATAACTATACAAAATATGATATATAAATATTTGCTAATAATAATGTTTTTTATGAAAACAGGTTGTATTTTACAAGAAGCTTCACAAAGTGTACTTCATACATGCCGTTCCTAAATCTGCCTCAGGGAAAATTCTCAGGAAAGAGCTTCGAGCTCGCCTCGCCTCGCCAGCCACCACTCTTTAAATTTTTATGTGGTTCAACACATAATTATGTGAATTAATTTGTATTATCATAGTTAAATTAATTGTAAGTTATACCTGATAATGTGAAATGAAATGCTGAGGTGCTGCGCTTACTACAAGAGTACAAGTCTACCACTCTCAACAAAAACAACCATCAAGACATCCAGCATATATGTCCTGTGAAAATAATTATTATTGTAGCTGAATTTTTGCTTTCATTATTTTTCCTCCATTTTTTTGTAACTTTTTGGTTTCTTTGTCTCTTAGAATTGTGATTTTTTGATCGCTTTGTTTGCAAAAATAAATATTCTATATTATAGAGGGAAATAATAAGGGGAGATTAATTAATGTTCTTGTGATCCTCTCTTAAGTCTTAACTTTTAACATGTTGTATACCAATGATTATATCAATAAATGTGATCTTAATTTGTCCCTTTCAATTGTAGAGTATTAGCTTTAAAGTGATTATATTAAGTTGGATTTTTGTACAATTTGCTGGAAAATACATTTAAGTGGTATTCTTTGAGCAACAATTAAACAACCAAGCTTGACATATGTCGATCTCTAGTTGAAATAAGTTCGTCCAAATCAATTGTGAAATATTCTTCTTCGACCAAATACGAAGTCTATCAATCTTGTATTGGTTTTGATGTCTGTGAAGCAGTATAATGCAAGCTGTGTATTATGCTAGCTGATTTAATATCATGTGATCTGCACATGATGAATATGTCTAGGTGTTATATGCTTAGGTGGCTTGTATCTTTGTCTGCTAGCAGTAGAATCATTCTAGGGATTGTTAGCAATCACTTTATCTCCTAGTATATAAAGGAGAAGTTGTCTGATGTAAAAGATACAGAAAACACAATATACAAAAAGGAGTGTAGCCGCCATTTGAGCTACCTACCTCTACCAACATTCTCTCTATGGTAGCTTGACTAATTATCTGCAACTACTATCTTCGTGTTTTTGAACTTCTGTTCTGTGCATTGATAAAAGAAAGCTGATTAAAGTTTGAAACTTTGATCTTTTACTTGCTGTAATCATGGCTAACAAAGAAACTAAAACCACCATTGAGCCCAACAATCCATTGTATCTACATCCTTCTGATGGTCCAAACACCTTGAAGGTGGACTGTCAGTTAACTGGAACTGCAGATTACAGACCATGGAAGAGATCCATGGAGATTTCTCTTGCAACTAAGAGAAAGTTAGGGTTTGTAACTGGTGCCTTGACTAAATCCAGCAATGATGCTGTGTTGAAGGAGGCCTGGGAAGCTTGTAACAACATGGTTACAGCTTGGCTCCTCAACAACTAACATGACAGAATCTATAAGGAGATCTGTAATGTACATAAAATCCTCTAAGGAAATCTGGATGAGTTTGAAAAACAGATTTACTGTGAGTAATGGAAGCAGAAAATATAGGCTTAACAAGGCAACATATGAAGTAAAACAAAATGAGAGAGCTGTGTTTGAGTACTACACAGATCTGAGGGTACTTTGGGAGGAAATAGAGTCCATGAATGATTATCCTCCTATTACAAGTCTAACACCAGAAATCACAGCTTATGTTGAAGCCATAAACCAACAAAAGGAAGAACAAAAGCTATTTCAGTTTCTGAATGGCCTAGACCTTGGTTATGGGTCCTTGAGGAGTCATATCCTTCTCATGACAACTCTTCCAACTGTAGAAACTGCTGTGTCCATGGTTCAGCAGGAAGAGTCACAAAATGAAGTTTTAGGAAAGGAGAAGGAAGAAAATACAAGCATAGCCTTGTACAGCAAGAATGAGAACAAGCAGTTCTGTACTGTTTGCAAGAAGAGTAATCACACTGCAGATAAGTGTTGGTTCAAGATTGGTTTCCCTGCAAACCAGAACAAGTCAAAACAAGGGAACAAGAATCATGATGGAGCTCAGGATAACAAAAACAATTATGGGAAAGGCAAGGCTCAGGGATATAATGTTGGCAACAATTACAAGAAAAAGAGTGGTTACAATGCTCAACTTAACTCTGGAAACATTGACTTGGCAACTGCCATTGCTCAACAGCTGCAAGAGATGATGAAACTGGGACCAAGCTCAAGCAACATGGCTAAAAAGAAGAATGATGACATTGATGATGAGATTGATGCTCACTTCACAGGTATGATATCATGTCACTTTGTGAAACATGTAACTGATGCCTGAATCATAGATTCAGGAGCATTAGACCATATGATAGCCAGTTTGGAAAAGTTACATAATGTGAGAAATCTGATGCATAGACCCAAAATTAATTTGCCTAATGGTGGTGTGGCTTATGTTACACACATAGGCAATACCTTTCTTGAAAATGGTATAGAACTCAAAGAAGTTCTATTTGTGCCTGAGTTCAAACATAATTTAATTTCTGTACAAAAACTTTGTGAAAACAATAATTGTTCTGTAATATTTCATAAAAACTATTGTGTTCTGCAGGATTGCACAACATAGAGAGTTAAAGATATAGGAACTGCCACTGGAGGACTTTACTATCTACAAAATCAACCCTACAACAAACAAGATCCAAGACCCTACATCAGCCAAAACAGAACTCAAGCAAAACACAGAATACCTGTTTGTAGGACTCCTAAGGCAAATGTTAGCCAAAGTAATGAATCAAGTGTAGCTACTTGTAATGAAACACATCAAGCTGATAATGTGTGTTTATTCTCTGTTGACTGTTTGAACAAGTTTTGTAATGAAATGAAGGCTACTTCTTTAAATGCTTCTAATGCAAAGCTACTTGATTACTCTACTTGGCATGTTAGGCTAGGACATGCTTCTCTAGGGAAGTTAGAACACATTTCCTGTCTAAAACCCTTCCTTGCAGCTTCGAAGAATGAAATATGCCTTTCTTGTCCTATGGCTAAACTTACAAAACACCCATTTCCCTCGAGTAAGACTTCAGTGGCAGGGCCTTTTGATTTGATTCATATTGATATTTGGGGACCTTACAAGGTTGCCTATAAAGGAAAATATAGGTTTTTCCTAACAATTGTAGATGACTATACTAGAGCTACATGGATACATCTACTTAAACACAAGTCTGACTCACTTGTTACTATTAAAAATTTCTGTGTTTATGCCAAGACTCGGCTTGACGTAAAATGTTAGAGTTATAAGGTCTGATAATGCCTTGGAATTCAAGGATCAAGGTTGTGTAACCTTGTTCACAGAACAAGGAATAGAACACCAGACTAGCTGTGTTGACAGACCACAGCAAAATGGTGTGGCAGAGAGGAAGCACAGACATCTACTTAAGATTAGTAGAGCTCTTAGGTTTGGAGCAGGGCTTTCCTTGGCATATTGGGGTGATTGTGTCATGACTGCAGCATATATCATCAACAGATTGCCATCTGTTGTTCTAAAAAATAAGATACCCTATGAAATGATGTATAGGAAGCCACCTGACTACTCACACTTGAAGTCATTTGGATGCCTTGCTATGGCCTATAATCCTGACAGAAAGAAGGATAAATTTGCCACCATGGCAGTTCCATGTTTGTTCCTGGGATACCCTACTACACAGAAGGGGTATAAGTTGGAAAATCTCTTGACCAAGCAACAATTTGTGTCCAGAGATGTACAATTCTATGAGAAGATATTTCCTATGCACAACTCACAAAAACAGTCCTATATGCAGCCTATACCTGTCAATCTACCCAACTCTTTGACCAATACTGTTCCACCAGATGATATGGTGCCTGTCATCATATCTCATACCACTCAACCTGATGAACATCCTCAAATCATCCCTGAACCTGGTCCTACAACCTCCACATCACCTACTCAATCTTCTCAACCTTCTATTCCTACCATTCATGTTCCTGTTCCACCTATACCAACCCCAACCACTCTTAGAACATCCACCAGACCTGTGAAACCCCCAGGCTGGATGACTGACTTTGTCACCACTTCTCACATACACAGAAACAATGAGCAAGCTGGAGAAGTGGTACCAGTAACCACTACAACTGTACCTGAACATTTTGCAAATATGGTTGGCAGAATAGTTGAATTAGAGGAGCCTAAGTCATACTATGAAGCTGCTACTCAACCAGGGTGGGTAGAAGCTATGACCAAGGAACTAGCAGCTCTTGAAGCTAATGAAACCTGGAAACTCACTTCCCTTCCACCTGGGAGAAAGGTAATTGGGTGTAGATGGGTCTATAAGAACAAATACAAGGCAGATGGCACTGTTGAGAGAAAGAAAGCAAGGCTGGTCATCCAAGGCTGTAATCAGAAAAAGGGTGTTGAGTACACTGAAACCTATGCCCCAGTGGCTAAAATGACTACCATTAGAGCTCTGTTGGCTGTTGCAGCCATGAATCATATATCAAATGGATGTGCAAAATGCTTTTTTGCATGGAGATCTGAATGAAGACATATATATATGCACATTCCTCCAGGCTATGACATCTATGAAAGTTTTACAAGCCAAAGGGAGAAAGAAGCTTCAGTTTGTAAACTCAAAAAGGCCTTGTATGGGCTAAAACAAGCCCCAAGGCAGTGGTTTGCAAAACTTTCAACTGCTCTTATTTCTTTTGGGTTCAAACAATCTCACTCAGATCATTCACTCTTTTTTAAAGAGAAAAATGATGCATTTACAACTTATTTTAATCTATGTAGATGATCTAATCATTAATGGAAATAGTAGTGATGAAATAAAGAAGCTTAAAAATCTTTTGAGCAAGACATTTCATATGAAAGATCTTGGGGATCTAAGCTACTTGGGGATGGAATTTAACAGGTCATCACAAGGCATTTTCATCTCTCAAAGGAAATATGCTATTGATTTGCTGAGAGAGTATGGAATTGATAAACAAACATCTTTGAAGCTTCCTTTGGATGTTCATATGAAGCTGGAGCCTCAAAAAGGGACTCTGTTGTCTAATCCTGAGTCATACAGAAGACTAGTAGGGCAGTTGATATATTTGACTCTATCTAGACCTGACATCTCCTTTTCTGTGCAATTATTGAGTCAGTTCATGCAAGCTCCTACTTCTATACACATGCAAGCAGTAAGAAGAGTTCTTAGATACATTAAACAGCACTCGAACAAGGTATTCTCTTAGCAAGCAACACCGCAGCCTAAGCTCACCGCCTAATGTGACTCGGGATTGGGCTTCATGTCCTTTCTCCAGAAGATCAACTACAGGCTATTGCATACTTCTAGGGACTTCTCCTATATCTTGGAAGAGTAAGAAACAAAGTGTAGTTACCAGATCATCAGTAGAAGCTGAATACAGGGCCATGGCATTGACTACATGTGAAGTGACCTGGCTTATGTCATTGCTCAAAGATCTAGGCCTGAAGAAAATGAGTGCAGCTGCACTTAGATGTGACAACCAAGCAGCTCTGGCAATAGCTGCAAATCCTGTGTATCATGAGAGGACAAAACACATTGAAGTGGATTGTCACTTCATTAGAGAGAAAGTCAATCAAGGCATTATCAATACATCCTATGTTCCCTCACACCAACAACTGGCTGATGTTCTCACAAAGGCATTACCTGTTCAACAACACAGAAGGCTTCTAAGCAAGATGGGAGTGAAAGACTCCTCACTCACATCTTGAGAGGGAGTGTGAAGCAGTATAATGCAAGTTGTGTATTATGCTAGCTGATTTAATATCATGTGATCTGCATATGATGAATATGTCTAGGTTTTATATGCTTAGGTGGCTTGTATCTTTGTCTGCTAGCAGTAGAATCATTCTAGGGATTGTTAGCAATCACTTTATCTCCTAGTATATAAAGGAGAAGTTGTCTGATGTAAAAGATACAGAAAACATAATATACAAAAAGGAGTGTAGCCGCCATTTGAGCTACCTAGCTCTACCAACATTCTCTCTATGGTAGCTTGACTAATTACATCAACTCTCACGCTACATTTGTTAACAATGTTAAATCCATTTCAAAATCCTTTTGGGTTCCTAAATATATAGTGTGTTTGAATCAAATCATGGAAATGAAAACAATGGAACCAAATAAACTTATATATTAGAAATTTTGATAATTTATCCAAATAATGTAAAATTATACTTCTATATGCGATCTTTACTCATGAACAAAGCTATATCACCTAGTTGTGATTTTAGAATACTAATTATATCATCATATATGCTCCACTTGGCAGCAAGAAAAATGAATGGTAGGAAAAAAATTCCTTCTCATCGTAATAAACTTGTCGTATGAGGGGGATTATACGTTTCAATTGGTTGACCTCACAATTACAAATTCAATATATAATAGTCCCATACAATATTGACAAGGGTAATTGGTAAATACCTTTTTCATCTACTGAAAAGTCAACTTTTTCAACTAAAAGTAAATAAATGTTAACTAATCTTTTGATTTTTTTGTATTAGTTTTTTCTTTTATTTGTACGTCTATTACACAACCAACATTATAAGCTGATTTTACCAAATATATTTATACAAACAGACAACCGCTAACCACCAATCGCCAACCATCAATCATCAAAGACCCTAGTGAAGTGTGAGTTCAAGTGCTCATTTGACACCATGTTTGCTCATTTGGGCATTTTGCTCATTTTGCTCATTTTTGCTCATTTTTGCTCATTTGTTCATTTGCTCATTTTGCTCATTTTGTAATAAAAGTGTTTGCTCATTTTCTTAAATGAGTAGAAATGTTTGCTCATTTGCACTTTTGTTCATTTGCTCATTTTGCTCATTCGCTCATTCGCTCATTTGCTCATTTTGCTCATTTGGAGAAAATAGTGTTGGGTGTACCATGAGCATGGTACACCCAAGTGTACTATAAATACTCTCGTGAAGTGTGGCTCTTTTAGTTTCTTAGCCCACTTTGGAAGTTAAAAGAATTTCATTAAACCCTTACCCACCAAAACCCGGTTCAGTGCACAAAACATGGCCTAAAAAATCATTCTCAAACATTCCAAAACCGCCATGTCTCAAACCCTACCAAAACCCTGAACAAAAAATCTCCCACATTTTTCTTCCTCCTCTACAAAATTTCTTTCTTGCTAATCAAGCCAATTAATTTCTCCTCTTAAAACAAAACCCTTAATTCAAATCCCATTTTCAATTCACTCAAAAATTGTAAAACAATAACAACAAAAAAGCTTCATTTGTAACAATGGCGGCTGCAAAAGCATGTGCAGCCGGGCTAATTTCAGCCGTAGCCGCTGCAACTATGGGTGTTGAACACGTTTATGCTGATTCCCCATTAAAGTTCCCTCCTTTCTCTTCTTCTCCAGCGCCATCAGCTGGAAATGCGCCGACTCAAGCCGCCGGAAATGCGCCGGCTGTAAATGCGGCTCCGTCGGAGCCGAGTGAGCCGCCTAAGCCGAGAAATGATAACCCAAGAACTACTTCATCTGGGTTCGATCCTGAGGCGTTGGAAAGAGGTGCTAAAGCTGTGGAAAGAATTAAGAACTCTAAGCGTCCTAATGAGGTCTTTCTCTCTCCTCAATTTTTGTTTATTTTATATTTTTGTGAATGTTTGATTGTTAGAAATGAAATTGTGATGTTGGTGTGTTGAATAATTGATGTTTTTGTGGGATTTTTGGGTTGGGATGTTTTAAAGGGTAGTTTTGGTTTGTTTTGGGGATGTAAGTAATGAGTTTTTTGGTTTTTGGTTTGAAATGCAGGTGTTTAAGATTATATTGGAGCAGGAAAAAACTAAGCAGACTGAAACGGCGGCCAAGGCGGATGAGTTTAAGGCCATGAAAGCTCAAGCTGAGGCAGTAAGTTGACATTAATGTTTTGTAGATGGGAGGTGTCTTTGTTGATCATATGGTTTGCTTAATTGATTTTATCTATGGCACGAAATCGTGGGCTTCTATTAGTTGAAGTACACTACTGAATTTCTTCATGGATGAACATTTTATATGTGGCGCAAAAGGATTGTGTTTTGTTCCTGTGTACCTTAGGATAGTATCGACTATCGAGGCAGTGGAGTTTTTAAGAAATTTTGGTTGAATCCTTGTATTGCGTAGCGAAGAAAGGGACCATCAGCTTCTGAAAGTCTAGAACCTGGTGGTAATGGTGATATATACTACTTCTTATTGGAGATTCTGTTAGCATTCTTCAGTGACATTGATCGAGGGAAGTAAGCTTGTGACTTGATGTGGTTAGCATTGGTTCTCTATTTATGCAGGAGAAGCAAAGGGTGCTGTATGAAGAACAGAAGAAACTAAATCAGATTCAGGCGGAAATTAAAGCCAAGATGGCAAAATATGAAGATGACTTGGCTAGAAAAAGGATGGTGGTATGTAACATGATTACGTTTTTGTTGCAGAAATGTGAGTGGGTGAGATATAAATTTACACTTTTTGGCAGGCAGAGCATGAATATCAGAGAACGAGAAATCAGGAGCTTGTAGACCTGCAAGAAAAGTCTGCTTTAAGACAAAATGATGCTAAGCGAGCAACAGAAGAGCAGATACAAGCTCAGCGTCGTCAAACTGAAAGAGAGAAGGCTGAAATTGAACGTGAAACCATTAAAGTAAGGGCATTGGCGGAAGCAGAAGGGAGAGCCCATGAAGCAAAGTTGTCGGAGGAGGTCAATAGACGTATGCTTGGGGACCGGACAAAAGCTGAGACGGAGAAATGGGTTTCAGCCATAAACACCACTTTTGAACATATCGGAGGTATTTGGCTCTAGTAGATTTATGCTTATGAAATATGCATGCATGATCTATCCTGCAAGTGCTGTGTAAAATGGGGGGTGCACGACATTAAGATGACAGGTTGAGAGACAGGAGGTTTTGGTTGATGCCTTGGCTCCATGGATTTTGTTTGAAGTTCCTTCTTAAACCTTTCCATACTTTTAGGCCTCATTTTTCCTATTTTATCATAAATTAGATTATTACGTGTGAACCATGTGTCTTATGTTACAATATGTTTCGTATAGTTGCACCTATGTGCATGTAGGTATGTTCTTTATATGACTTGTCTCTTCTTTATTGAGGTGCTTCTTGAGTTCAGCTGATTGGAATTTCTCATGCTTGAATTTGGAGATGAAGCAGCTACTCCAATAATTGCTTTTCCTTTAGAGGCAATGAAATAAAATTTCCTATGAATTTTTTTTACCCATGTAACTCCATTTCCTAGGAAGTACAATAAGTTGTTTGGTGGATCAAGGGAAGTAATACTTCCCATGAGAAGCTCTACTTACCTAGGAGGGGACTATGTAAGCAACTTCCCCCATTTTGTGGGAAGTGGAACACTTCCTATATTTTTGCCTACCAAACAACTTCACATACTTCTACTTCTTGGGAACTTCTACTTCTCACGTTTTTGTATTTCAACCAACAAGCACTTATCGGTGTATACTGCCTTCAATTTGTAGATTGGAAGCATTAATCTTTATATGTTTTACTAGACATTTCGGTTCATATTTGCTTATTTGTTATATCTGGGAAGGAATTTTATATGTTTCCGCAATACCTCTTTCTTAGGCAGTTGCACAGCTTATCATTTGTTTGTATAGTTAATTTGTTTTTTCATTCACTTCTTTTAGGAGGTTTGCGAACTATATTAACGGATCAAAATAAGCTTGTTGTAGCTGTTGGTGGGATCACTGCTCTTGCGGCAGGCATATACACCACAAGGTTTGTTGGAAGCTAGTATGTTATTTTTTCTCCTGCAATATCGTTTTACTGGCTGTCAGTGGAAAATGCTCATTCTTAGCTTACGCTCTTGGTGACCGTGCTCTAGTGGAAGATTTAGTTACCCTGTGATTGAACTTTGTTGCCTTCAGCATAAAAGAAATAGAAAGTTTGGTTTGCTCTAGCGACCTGTACTCAGTTTGTAGCTAGAATTGAAGAGCTTCTTGCGAAGCTAAACCTTTTCAGACTGATTCTTCTAGAGTAACTGATCTTTTGCTCGCTTAAAGGAAAAAGAATACTTTAATTTGATATACAGTCAGCTGACTACCAATATCTCTGTCTCTTTGGTACTTCTCATTTTCAGTCATGAGTCCTAGCTCTAGTGGCCTGTGCTTGGTTGGGTAATCAAAAGTTAGTATCTACTATTGAAAATATTGCCAAACTTCACAAAAAGTACTGCTGACCTTTATCTTCTGGCTACTAAAGCATTATGTGTCTTGGTAATTTTGTCTACCTTCTGGTCTTTTTCTTTTGCAGAGCGGAGTGGGGGGTTATTATTGAATTTGTAACTACTTGCCATGCTTTACAATACCTTCGTATAGTCTTCGTATAGCCTGGTATTTTGCATGTGTGTTGTCAGTGTATGTTTGTATATGCGCACTAGCACAGGAGCATTTGTGGTTACAGTTATGTTGCCTTTGCCATTTGTTCTGAACTTCTAATTGGTCATCAAATTTTCAAATTTTTGATGTTCAAAATCTATCATTCTGCAGAGAAGGAGCTAAAGTAGTGTGGAGCTACATAGACAGGATACTGGGACAACCTTCTTTGATTAGAGAATCCTCAAGAGGAAAATATCCATGGTCTGGTGCTGTTTCTCGTGCCATGAGTACTCTTCGTCGTTCTAATGGAGGGACAGTTTCCAAGAATGGTTTTGGAGATGTTATTTTACATCCTTCTCTTCAGAAGAGAATCCAGCAGCTAGCTTCTGCAACTGCAAATACAAAAGCTCATCAAGCGCCATTCCGTAATATGCTTTTCTATGGCCCTCCAGGGACAGGGAAAACAATGGCTGCACGAGAGCTAGCTCAGAAATCTGTATGACATCTTACCTCATAAAGTTTGTCTTTGATATAGTCTTGATTTAGTTATTAAAGTGATAGTCTATGATCAATGAGCTTCTTGAATCTTGAGACCACGGATCAAGGTTTTCTTTTGTAGTTTGGGTAATAGAGTAACTTGTCAATACTTGTCTATGACATCAGTCTTGAGTCCTGCATTATTGAATCAGTGGTTGTGTTCTGACCTTTAAAGGGACATCGGAGTCGAAAAGTTTCTGTGAAATTGATTTGTTAGTGAGTAGGACATCAGGAGTGTGGATAGTGAGTGTTGCCTGTTGGTAGAGTTGTGATCGCTAACAATCACCCTTCAGGTTTTTATGTATTATTATATATCAGAAATATGCTCTAGGAAACAGGGGAGAATAAGTAGCAGACATGTTTATGCTTCTAAATCTTCTAGCATCGTAGAAAATTCCTGATTAGAATTTTGGTTTGCATGTTATTAGGGATTGGACTATGCCTTGATGACAGGAGGAGATGTTGCACCACTAGGTGCACAAGCAGTTACAAAGATACACCAATTGTTTGACTGGGCAAAGAAGTCAAATAGGGGTCTGCTGTTGTTTATTGATGAAGCTGATGCCTTCCTTTGCGAGTAAGTTACATCTACTTCTAACATCAGTACTCATTTTCTAATATCAGCAGTTGTTCGACTGGGCAAAAGAAGTCAAATAGGGGTCTGCTGTTATTTATCAATGGAAACTTCCCATCAATACACTGTCAGCATATCACTAGTTACCTACCGTGCTTATCCCTAGTAATCTCTTAATCTCAAGCTCTATTGGTTGTCTAATTCTAGATGGTGCTTTGTGGAGTCATCAGTCATGGGAACTTTGGCTCTACAAACTTTCCCACTAGAGAGACAGACTATGACCAATTATGAGGTTGGGGTACATAAAGACTTCATTGTCATGATCAAATAGGTGGGAGGTTTACCCATTTAGCATTGAGGCTTGAGAACTGTTTCCTGTCACGTGCTAATTTGGTGTACTTCGTGACCGCTTAACTGCCTTGAGTCTATTTTTATCCCATTTATTCTATATTAACTGTTGCTTTCACTTTTCGAAGACGAACTTTGACTAATAAGTTCTCTTCTAATTTGTTGATAAACAATGTAAAATTAGATACATAGTACATTCTTAATTAATTAGATTATTTGATACTATATCAACTTTAATGGTAGAATCACCTATATAAATTTTGTATTTTATAAAATAAGGTGGATTTAGTGGTCAAAGTATTACCTGGACAAGCAAGCGCTGTTTAATATGGAGATGTAGGAGTAGTTGCTTCTTTGCATGCTACATCAAGTTTCTATCTGTTCCTAAGAACAGGCCAATATTTTGGACTAGTGTAGCCCTTTTGTGTTTAGCCTGTTATGAGCTGGACTATAATGATGCTCTTCATTGCCCTTTTTCAGACGGAACAAAACGTACATGAGCGAAGCTCAAAGGAGTGCTCTGAATGCACTCTTATTCCGAACAGGTGACCAGTCTAAGGATATAGTCCTAGCTCTTGCCACAAACCGTCCTGGAGATCTTGATTCAGCAGTGGCTGATCGTATTGATGAAGTACTGGAGTTCCCATTGCCTGGGGAGGATGAAAGATATAAACTACTGAAACTTTATCTTGATAAGTATATAGCCCAAGCTGGATCAAGAAAACCTGGGCTATTTTCACATCTGTTTAAGAAACAACAGCAGAAAATAGAAATAAAAGGATTAACTGATGACCTCTTTCGAGAGGCTGCAGCTAAAACCCAAGGATTTTCAGGTAGAGAGATCGCAAAGCTAATGGCAAGTGTTCAAGCAGCTGTTTACGGCAGTGAGAATTGCATACTTGATCCTCAATTGTTTCGCGAGGTTGTAGATTACAAGGTTGCTGAACATCAACAGAGAAGGAAGTTGGCTGGGATTGATGACAGTAGTGCACCGAAATCATAGACGACTATGAGTAGTATGGGTGTAGGCGTGTAGCAATCCTGTCTTACTCGTTTTTTTTCTTCTTTTATCTTTGCTGGGTCTTCCTGTTTTTAGGGCTGTGAAGGCGGGTAGGATTATCATGGGAAGATTTAATATTTTCTTTGCTGGTTACATTGATGTTTGTCAATATAATACCCCAATTAGTGGGAAATTTTTGGCATATTTTTACATCACAGGTCAGGCAAATGAAGTCTGCCATAGCTCCCAAGTTCATTGTTTCATCTATTGTATTTGACATGGTGGTGCTCATTACCACTTTGTACAATAAAATCTTTATATAGAGAATCTTGATTCGGGTGTGAAATTCTGCAATGTTGTGACAGCAGTGCGTTCAAGTTTCAACTACAGCTGCCCGAAGTTACAGAAGTGAATGGGCCAAATCAACTTCAACTCTACAAGTGTTTGAGCATATATGCTCCTTTCATCCTGAAATTATTGTGAAAGTATATTGAAGAACAGTTCCAACTTATTAAGCTTCTTTTCTATTAAAAAAAACTATATTTATAAAGTTAATCTCCAGTTGATTAAAGGTCATTTTAGGATCTGAATTCAAAATTTTATTTCTAGCTACAACTTCATTTTTTTCTTTTTTACATTTCACCACAAATTTCATTCGGTTAATGTAAAAAGCATAAATTTAACTTGCGAAATATGAAAGGCTAACTGTGTGGTCACTTTACATATAAGGTTACTAGTCTTCTTTGCACGCGATGCGTGCGTGGATTATTTTGGCGGTTATCATTAAATTTCATTTAAGTGTAATTTTGAAGAATGTAATTTACAATCATCATTAGTTCTAATTGAATATCGTTTGGTGTAAATACAAAATATAAAAATTACTTGATGAAGAAGTTGTTTTCTTGGTATTTTTATTACTTGTTAATGGATGTTGGTATTGTTATTGCATTTCAAAGTTTAGGTAAAATTAAAATTTTTGTCTTTGATTTTGTAATTGATTTGAAAACTGCTTTAGTTATTTTAATTTGTTCTTCAATCATAATTTTTTTCTTTCACTATACATATTTTTATGAAAGTTTATTTTAGCTATTTTGAACTTCTTTTGATATACATATTTTAAATTAGGAAGGACTATGATCGAGGAAAATTTCAAAATCTTAATAGGTAAGTATTTTTATTGGATGAAGGGTTAAAAAGTCTTTTCAAAGGGGGACACCATAGCTACCCCTTGGCTTATATAATAGAGATATATTGTTTTAGAGGTTATTACTATAGTAGGGGTTATTGATGATTATTATACTTATGTCCTCTTTGAATTACTTATCGGAGAGGTTACTGATTAATATAATTGGATTACTTATGAATTTTTTGAAATTACTTATATTCTTCAAAGATTACATAATTACAATTATTATGTTTTATTTATATAAATTGAAGGAATTTTATGTCTTAATATAGTTAGTCTTTTATTCACGCTGCTGCATGATAATTAACCGTGTGGCCAGCCACAAAAAGACTTATTGTTTTCTAATTTACTTGAAGTTTAATGTGTCAATCATTAGATAGTGTCACACCTTTTCTGTATGTATCTTTCATTGGTTATTCCCCTGTTTTACTTCTATTAATGATGTTGTGATAGTAGAAAGCATTTATATAAGAAATAAACAAAGAGCAGTAAAGATGCAAATAAAAGAATTAAGAACACAAACAAATGGTGACGCGGAAAACCCAAAGGACGGAAAAACCGCGGGTGATTCCACCAATCCACTATATATATCAATGACGTCGTCAATACAAGTTGATCGTACAAGGGTAGCTAGCGCAGCTATGGAGTTTTCTTAAAATATTGATAGAGAGAAGGAGAGCTAATATATCTGTCTACGAAGCTTGATTATACGATTACCCTCTCTCTTAGCGGCTTCTTCTTTCGTAGGGCACCACAACCATGTTGTGGAATGGCAATTGGCAGGAAGATCAATATATTCCATTAAACGCGTTGTCTTTCTTGCTTTATTGCATTGCTCATAATCATCATGCAATCTCTTCTTTGTCATCTCCAACTTTTTGTCGTATGATAAGGAGTCTAAACAAGACTTATTGCATTGCTTATAATCATCCTGCTGCAATTTCTTCTTTGTCATCTCCAACTTTTTGTGGTATGATAAGGAGTCTAGAGTCTAGACAAGCTTTTTGCGTTGATATAGATGGTTTTAGCACTTCAATCAGAAGCTTCAATTCCTTGCCTTTTCCATGGTGAATGTGCTGGATTGGTGGCAACTCTTCAAGAAAGTCGCCCTTATTAAACATAGGATCAGTAGTTAGATTAGGAACAATCTCGTTTACATCCTCGTTCATTCCAAAATTCATGCCCCATAAAGATGTTTTTTCCATGTTGCTGCAAAATATCAACTAAATAAAATCAGAAAAATGGAATAAGAAGAATAAATACTGAACTAGATGAAAGCAAAGCATGAACAATATAAGAAGAAAGATACATAAAAACTTTTGTAAACACAAATTTTAACAATGGTCTGCAAAACAGAATCAAAATAAATGTAACAAAATAGTCAATTTTATTGATTTGAATTTATGAGTACAATCTCTAATATTTTTTCCTCTGATTCAATCTCCACTTAAATTTAATTAATTCATCAACTAATTTGGTGAGTTCACGAACTATTGACTTGACTTTCTTGAATGAGGGCCATCGAGACTTGATCTCGTCCAAGGTAGAACTTCTAGAGTAGAACGGCACGTTGAATGCTTGTTGTTCTTCTTCTACTGAAATGATTTGATGTTGATTTGTAGTTGCTCACAAACAAATATGATCTTCTTGAATAAGGGCCTCCGGGCTTGGCTTTGATGCTTGTTGTTCTTCTTCTAGTTTGAGGATTTGATTTGGATGTGCAGACTTAGAGAGTCTCCAGGAGCGAACTCTCTCTCTCGTTAGTCTTTTGTATTTCTCCCTCCCGGCTCGGAGTCTCGGTTTCTTCCCCTCTGGCAAGTGAAGAGGAGAGCTTTATTTATAGAGTTAGGAGAACCCTAGAATTTCCACTTGTCCTCCCTCCTAGGCCTCATAGACATAACTCTATTAAGAGTCCAACTTTCATTTAATGAGTCCATGACCTAATAATAAATGATTTAATTAAAATAGGCCAAGTTTAATAGTAAGCCCAAATTAATTAATTTAGATGATCACCATTAATAAAAGTCAACATTTGACTTTAAGACTTTAATGGGTCAATTAAATGTGTGACGTGGCATATAATAAAATTGTTATGCCTACAACTTTATATACGTGATGTATCACCAATGTTTAGTGAATTCAAAACAAAATCAGTAACATAAAACATGACAAAAACTTCATAATCTTAAAGCTTATTGAGCGTATTGACCAAAACATGATGATAACACTACTTTACTAGCTAATTAACGATCTATACAAAAACTAAGAATACATGATCAGTATAATATATAAACATTAATCTAATTCTTAGAAAAACTAACTGAAACGATAAGAGTCAAGGACTTTGCACTTTTCTTTAACATAGTGTACATAGATGAAATTTTTACAATAGCCTTCTTCTAAAAAGGCTACTAAAACGAAGCAATGAGAGCCACAAATTCTTCCACATCAAGAATGACCTGGATGACGGTAAATATGGACGAGTTTCTTTTTTTATATTTATATTTTCGGCAGTTTTATATATTACTTCCAAAATTATTATATATTAAATTCTTAATTGTTTTTTCTGTATTTGTGATTTAATAACGTATACAATATAATACACAAAATTAACATAAATATGTAGCAAAAAATATGATATATTATCGATCAATTCATGAATAATAGTAACCAGCTCAAATCAACGTAAATATGTAGCAAAAAATATCATCAAAACTCAAAAACTAACTAAGAATAAGTTGATACACAAACATATTACAAAGAAAGATAATGAAAATCCTAAAACTAACAAAAAAAAAACACTAAAATATAAGAAACGAAGATCATGAAAACTAAACAAATAAAACTTGCTTATTATTGATATGTAAGGGAATTCAAGATTCATATTTCATACCTTACACCACGGGAAAAACTGAACAGCTACGCTAATTTTACGACGGCTCCGGCCTTAATAGCTTGAAGCTAAGCAAATCAGTTGTTGTAGTAGCTAGAATGGAACTATGGATGAACTATTAGAAAGCCAGAAGGAGGTAAATGTATAGTGGCAGTGATATTCGTAGGGTATGTATATATAAGCTCGACTCGATGCACAAGGACAATTTAAAGTCATTTACATTACATTTATGATAGAATTATTGTAGACGGTTAATATGATAGAATTACGTATACAGTCAAATTCTAGGACAATTATAACACCCTTGCAAACTCCTTTGGGGACATCCAGAGGAGGTTTCCTGAGGAATATAAACTCGGTTATGATAGAATTATACTTGACGGTTAATATGATATAATTACAGTTATTTAGTTACATGGAAATATTTATCAGCTATATTCTTTTTATAAACTACAAATAAACCAGCAAGTTTTGTGTGTGGCCAGCCATACAAAAATATAGGGTGTGGCTACATTTGTGTATCAAAGTAACATCTATTTATTCATAAATGTAGCCTCATATACTCACACAGTAACTTTATTATGTCCATAAAAATAATCTCAATTTAATATATATGTAAAATCAACCAATTAAAACAAATTAACCTCATTTGTTCTTTTAAATAACCCTATTATTTTGTTTCGACTGTCAAAAGAGTAATTCTACTTGTTAATAACCTCATTTTTACATTAGAGTAACCCCCCTATATCACAATAACCCCTGATAATTGATTAATTATCTTATATGTGAAGTGGTCACACCATCAACTAATGGTGTGGTTGGCCACATACAAAAGTTTGTGATAAACATATATTAACTGGATTTTTCTAAAAATCATATGTTACACTCACTACAAAAAAATCACTCTATAGCGACGGACATAATCCGTCTCTAAATCGTCAAAATCCGTCGCTATATGTACTTAGAGATGGATTTAGAGACGGATTATGTCCGTTACTAAAGTCCTCGTCGCTAAACGAACTTAGAGACGGAATCCCAAATATCCGTCTCTAATTTAGAGACGGATTTGAATTTCCGTCTCTAATTTAGAGACGAATTTGAATTTTCGTCTCTAATTTAGAGACGGATTTGAAAGTGCATTTTAAAACATATCTACTTGACTAACTTAGGGACGGAATTTGAAAATCCGTCCCTAAATTAGAGACGGATTTTGTAAATCCGTCCCTAAATTAGAGACGGAATTTGAAAATCCGTCTCCTAATTTAGAGACGGAATTTTAAAGATCCGTCTCTAAATTAGAGACGGAATTCAAAAAATCCGTCTCTAATTTAGAGACGGAATTCAAAAATCCGTCTCTAATTTAGAGACGGAATTTCAAAATCCGTCTCTAAATTAGATCTAAATTTTTGACAAATTCGGAAAAATTGGTAAAACACACCGTAAAACGGATTTTATAATTCCGTCTCTAACTTAGGGACGGATTTTAAAATCCGTCTCTAACTCTAGGGACGGATTTTAAAATCCGTCTCTAACTTAGGGACGGATTTTAAAATCCGTCCCTATATTTTTTTAGAAACGGATTATTAATTTTCCGTCTCTAAATTAGAAACGGATACAAATCCGTTTCTAAAACTCCGTCGCTATACGAGCATTTTTTTGTAGTGACTAATCATTTTAGTGATACAAAAACTGTAATATGACTTGTGTGGCAAAAGTTATAATCATTTACTTGACGTGATTATATCTAGTGGTTTAATTTATTGAAATCAAGTACTATTTTTAACTATTTCTAAAGCTTATTTTTTTCTTCATTTATAGGAAAATTTGTCAAATCTCTCCTTTTAAATAATATTTTTATGAGAAACAACCTTTTTTAAAAAAAATTGGGCACCAACCCTTCTTATTTTCAATTATTTATTATTTCTCGAGTCGAGGTCGGTTCAAGAAATTTCATCTCAAAACAAAGATGGCCTAAGTATTCTTATTATTGGGTGCATTATTATTCTTAGGAGTGCTTAAGAACATTCCGAAAGTACGTATGGTATTTATTATTCTCGAAATATCTTGGATTATACAAAAGTATATATATACAACTCGATTTTTTAGTTATTCCAATGTAAGGTATAGAAAGAATTACAATAATGCTCTCTCCTAAGGGAGAGTCGTAATATATTGCCATGCAAGGTAACAAGAAAAAAAAATTAATCCATATCAAAATGATTATTCATGTGTTGCGTCATGCTACAATAGAATAACCAAATTTAGGAATTCATAGACAATTTGATTAGCCTCTTTGTAGACTTGAGTGAATTAGACTAAGAGTATGCTTGTTCAAGTCATGGAATGGAAAGGGAATAAAATCATATAGTAGAGAGTGAAATGGTAATAAAATTTGTTACTTTTATAGTTTTATTGGGTATTAGGTTGAAACTTTGGAATGGTAAGGGAAACGAAAAGTATTACTACCAACAAATAGATTTGTTAGTTAAGGGGGAAGAGAAGGTAACAAACTAGAAAATTCTATTACTAATTTACCACCAAGTAATGGTAATGGATTGAAGAAATGTTGAACCAAACAAAAACAAAGGAAATCGATATGTAATTACATTTTTCAAAGCTCAAAAAGGTTGAACCAAACATTCGGAGATAATACCTGGTTAAATATGAGTAAAATACTCCTAGGTCAAAGACTTAGTCCTTGAACTTTGTACATTCCCATAAGATTATTACCTCCGACGATGAGTATGGAAACACATCTCATGAGCCATGTGCACACAGCACACCATTATTACAAAGGATGATAGGCTTGATGACTTCAACCATCGTCGAGGTAGACAAACTATTTTGTAGGCTTTAGCCCTGTGATTAGTTCCAATTGATCTATGAGAATGATACCAGCAGTCTTTGATAGTTTATTGGTATGTAGCGGAACCATAAAAAATAAGTTTGATTGTAATGTATACCTACGTTTGAATATAAGATTTCGTATTTTGGACATACTTGCATTGGACGTAATATATTAAGTGCTAACGAAAATAACATGAAGAAAAAAAAAATGAATTTAGGTGATAGTAGAAAAAAAATTATGAGGATAAAGCAACGGGAGCGAGAAGTGAAAGGGAAACTATTACTCTCATTTTGGGGTAATGCATTACTCTAGAGGGATGGGGGCTTGGTGTGTAACTATATATTATTCCCAAAATAAGGATAATAGTTTCTGCTTCCTTAATTGAATACTATATTATCTCATCTATCACAAGCCTTATCTACCTTCATTTTCTTCAATTATTCTTTTATTATCCACTTAATAAATACATTACCACTATTCCAATTATCCCCTTAAATCAAGCTCGAACAGTTTGTGCCCTTTAAAGGCTCGAATTTGTTAATTGCGGCCCTAAAAAACCCAACCACTTTTAAGTTGCAGCCCAAATTTATTTTCAGGCCAGATTGACCTTAATATGACGTCACTATTTGACCTAGTTAAATTACAACGGTAATTTTTGTCCCTATCTCCTCTATTTATGTTTTAGTTCCCTCGTTCTTTTGTTCTTGTTCTTCCTATATTGCTTGTGCATGTGTTCGTCAAGCTTAATTAGTTTTCCTTCAAATACGTTCTCAATTCCTGAAATTCATAAAAAACATGGAAACATGCCAAATAGAAGTAGAATATCATAACTTAAGAATATAATCGCAAATATGAACCTAAATCTTTAACGCAACCTATACGCACCTAAAAACTATAAGTAAATATGACACATTAGATATCTTATATAATTTTTTTGATTGAGTCCGTTATCTCAACTTACTCTCTTCTTAATAGTAGTATAATATTACTCATTATCTCCCATTACATCCACTTTTTTCGTCTCTTTTGAAAACAATATTATTATTTTAAATCTATGTTTCCAAAATGGATAATCCCTTAAAGCATCCTAAATAGATAGACTAAACTCAATGCTAAAATCATAAAGTACTAGATTTTGTCTTAACGTTTATACAAATTCTTAGGTGCTCCCAATAGCACGTAGAAGGATTGTTTTTTTGGGCTAATTTACACACCAAAACGGGTCATCAAAAGACCCAAATATTTCATCATCCACCTTGTGCAACCCAGAAATATTCTCTTTCTTCCCCCTTTCACCACCTTTCTCTCTCCTCTTCTTCGGTTCTTCCTTTATTTGGGTCGATCAATTAACAATGGCGCTGAGTTTTCTCAGAACTCTGGCAAAATCAACCGCTTTGCGCTCGAATGCGAAGAGCTTCTGCATCGTTAGCACTGAGGTCGTCACCTCCCACACTGATAAATGGATGCAGGTTAATCTTTACTTATTTTTCTTTTAATTTTTCTAATTTACTTGCTTTTATTGAGTTTTAATGCTTCCAATTATCTTTTTACTTCATTATTAGATCTGAATTCGTTGTTGTACATCTAATATATTAGGTTTCCATCAATTTTTTATACTATGATTTCTGCTATATTAAATTAAGGTTTATGGTTATGGAATTAGACTTGTGATTCTTTTGATCAGAACAATGTTGATTATTTTCTGCTTCCTTTAATTAATTGCTGAACCCCAATGTACACTTTTGTGTTTGATTTTGTGTTCGTTGAAATGTTTTTGGGGGGGGTGATATCATTTCTATCAGATTAGGGTTTATGATTTCATCTGTATCGAATTAGGGATTATGTTATTGAATTAGACCTAGAGATGTCAGATGAGTCATGTGAGGAGAATACATGTTGAGAATTTTAGTGTTTCTTCATGAATTAGTTGAAATTGAATCGAATGCGAGTTAGGTGTTGAATTTTGTAAAGGGCCTTAGATGGGTTGTTGTTCTAGTCGTTCATCCCGCTGAAATATGTATAGGAATTTCGAAATTATTGTTATTATTTTTTAACTTTTTTCCTCAAGACATAGGAGAGATGATCTTAAGATCATTTGTTGATGGCATTTTGGCCCCATTAAGCAATTATTGTATAGTACTATTTTATCTTGCTTGTTTAATTAAATCTTCTGTTGATTTTGGAATGTTATGAGCCATTGCTATATGCTTGGACGTTGGACCCTTGTGCCTAAGGAGTTGATGGGGCAATGTACTGGATAACTTGTTGATCTGATTGTTGAAAAGATTTGTTCTTTCTCCCAAGTCCTAACACATAGGAGATATAACTTTTGTAACTATGGTTAATGTCACTGAGTTCTTCATTTAAGCAATTCATAATCCATAGTATAATGCTGCTCGTGCTTGAAATTTATGTGAAATTGTTGGTGAAATGTAATTAGCCCTTGTTAGATGTCTGCTTTGTTGTGTCTAAAGTAAGTCATTTTAGGTCTCCGCTGAAGCTCATAAAATGAACCCATGTGATTGGTTGGTGGGTAATCAATGATGGATTTAGGTAGACTTGATAAGGGCAATGTAGTCCAACTGGGTAGCTTTTGTTACCAAAAGCGGAAATGTTGCAATAGATATGAAACTATGAACTATGAAAAGAGGTATATGTTGCAATAGAAAAGGAAAGGAGGAAGTAGATTTTATGTATGTGTGAAGTTTGTGGTCTGTATGTGAGTTAAAAGATTCTATTAGCTTGGAGCAGTTACTCAAAGAAAGATGATGGAGACAAATCTATTTTCATAGAAGTTTTCTCTTTCTGACTTTTTAAAAGAAAGAAAACTAAGTGGATTCAAGAAATAATTGTTATCTGACGATTATTGTGGCCATTTTGGTCGGTTTGCTTGTGATTCTGAGACGAATGGGTGATCACTACTTCTAGCTACAAGCTTGCGTTATGGGAGTTTTTGCAGCTCCACACCTTTTCTGTGTGTATCTTTCTTTGGTTATTCCCCTGTTTTACTTCTATTAATGATGTTGTGATAGTAGAAAGCATTTATAAGATAGATCTGTATTTTTTCCTGCAAATTTGATCTGTTATAATGTGTTCTAGTGGCATCTTGCTATCTCTATTGATTCATGTAAGGAACTTGTGTGCTGCAAGATAACTTATCTCTCAAATGACATTCTTTATTGGTGTTATGGCTCATCAGAGTGTATATGAAAGCCGCTTAATTTTCATGAAAATGGAATCTTTGGGAAATTTAGTTGGCTCCACGAACTATTTTTGTCCGAGGTTGGAGAACCACCTACAATCAAATGAAATTTCATATAATCCTTGAAGTTGAAGATCTTATTCTTTTATCTATATGTTGCTCTTTTGTCTCATTTCCTGCCAGGCTTCTTCTAATTTGCCTATTCTTTTATTCTGTCCTTTCGAGATTTGAGATATTATGAAGTACTGCATGTTTACATTATCTATGTGCTGTCTAGGATAAAAGCAAGAAGTCTCCAATGGAGTTGATCAATGAAGTACCTCCCATTAAAGTGGAAGGCCGAATAGTTGCTTGTGAAGGAGGTTAGATTGAATTGCTAAGACTTTTTAAAGTATCTTTTAAATCTCTTATGCTGACAATGAGCTATTGGGAAGCTATAATAGTTAAGAGTGTAAAATCAATTGACATGTTTTATTCTCTTTCCTGGTGGCAGCTGAGAATCCTTTGGGGCACCCGATTGAGTACATATGTCTTGACCTTGACGCACCAGCAATCTGCAAGTATTGTGGCCTGCGCTACGTTCAAGATCATGGTCATCATCATCATTAGAAGCTGTTTTACCAATTTGTCTACGTAATTCCCCAATCTGAAAACTGAGGGAGTAATGTCAATGTAGTTTACAATTTTGCGTTGCATCCTTGTTCCCATGTAAGCCTTGTGTGCTCCTTGCTATTTTACTTCACAGAACGACAACGGTTTACTCCAATGGACATAGTTGATTCTCGAAAATAATGAACACACTTAGTTTCATTTTGTTTTCATGATTAATGTCTTTACCCACTGACAACCCCTCCAAGGTATATATAATTCCAAGTAAGAAACATAAGACTACAGTTTAACTAGCTAGAGTATCCCAAACTTAATTCACTGTTCTTACTCTCCTGACTCCTATGTGAAAAAGGAAAAGGGTGGTATTGTAAGTTGTAACTATGATAGTCACTGCTCTAAAACTTTGGAGTCGTAATTAAATACCATGATACAAATTGATAAATAATACTCCCTCCGTTTTATAATATATATAGTGTTTGTTTCTTGTTTTTTCACGGGAATTAAGAAAAGTGAAACAAAATTAATGGTGTATTTGTATTGGTAAGCTAATTGTAATTCTGTTTATATTATTATTTTACTCGGGACGAATCAAGCCTCTCGAATGCTTGCTAACTATCCTTTGTTACTATAATTCTCAAATCATCTGTTGAAGATCCACCTTAATCTCTTAATTCTATTTATCAGATCTCAGTTTATAACATATATGAGGTGGAATCGAAGAAAGCCCATAAGGCATAAAGGGATCCATGGATGGTCATTTCTTCGAGTACATCAAAGAAAAAAGCGCCCAAAGACACTTAAACATCTTTGAAATGTGTGGATTTTGAAAGACCAAATTCTAAAATAACTGGAACACTTAAATTTGCTTTTTTACGATATTGATTGCAAAAAATATTGACATAATAGTTTAATACCAAGAGGTGTAAACTGTAAAGCCAGAGCCAACAGATACAGCCTTGCACAAAGAAATGACTGTCCAAAGCAGGTCGGTATGAAACTTGAAACAAGAGCTAATTGAATATACTTCCAAGTATATACATACCGGTTATAGCTTGCATTTCTACCATCATAATAGACCCTCATACTCACAAGTCACAGCAAAAGATGGTACAGGCAAAACTTACGAACAACTTTTTTTTTTCTACTGCATTGCATAACACACATTTCAAGTGCACTTTCAACCAACAAGCTTTGGTCAAATCAAACTCCTAATATGCTAATTGACGCCCAACAGACCAAGAAACCTTGTTTTGGAAGCTTTGAATTCGACAACAACCTTAGCAGCTGGAAGATATCAGCTCAGTCAGGGTGCAAAAGAAGACATGAAGCCTCGAACCCTTCATCATCCATCACTCATCAACCATTGAATGGTGCTCTAGGAAATAATAAAATGATTCAGCAGATGCCTGTAACAGTGCATGAGTCACATAGTACATGTAATTCCCCAATCTGCTGAAAACTGAGGAAATAATATTGTCAATGTAGTTTACATTTTTAAGACATAAACAAAGAGCAGTAAAGATGCAAATAAAAGAATTAAGAACACAAACAAATGGTGACGCGGAAAACCCAAAGGACGGGAAAAACCGCGGGTGATTCTTGTGACCACCAATCCACTATGTCAATGTCGCCGTCAATATCGTACAAGAGTAGCTAGCTATGGAGTTTTCTTAGAATAGTGATAGAGAGAGGAGAGCTTAATTAGCTAGGTTACAACTTTTCTATCTACGAAGCTTGGTTATACGATTACCCTCTCTCTTAATTAGCTGCTTCTTGTTCCGTAGGGCACCACAACCATGTTGCTTAATGGCAGGAAGATCAATATATTCCATTAATTGTGTTGTTTTCCTTGCTTTATTGCATTGCTCATAATCATCATGCAATCTCTTCTTTGTCATCTCCAACTTTTTCTCGTATGGTAAAGAGTCTAGACAAGCTTTAATAGTTGATGAAGATGGTTTTAGCACTTGAATCAGATGATGTTGGATCGGTGGCGGCGGCGGCGGCGGCAGCTGCAACTCTTGAAGAAAGTCTAGACAAGCCTTTTTAGTTGATGGAGATGGTTTTAGCACTTTATCCATAAGCTTCAATTCCTTGCCTTTTCCATAGCGATGATGCTGGATCGGTGGTGGTGGGGGCGGCGGCAGCAACTCTTCAAGAAAGTCTCCGTTATTAAACATAGGACCAGTAGTATATAGATTCGGGAAAATCTCGTTTAGATCATCGTTCAACCCAAAACTCATGTCACATAAAGATGCAGTTTCTTCCATGTTGCTGCAAAATATCAACTAAATTAAATCAGAATAATGGAATAAGTAGTAATATTGAACTAGATAATGAAAGCAAGGCATGCATGAACAACGTAAAAGAAGAAAGATACGTAAAAACTTTATATATATATGTGATAGCACCAATGTTTTTAGTGAACTGAAACCAAATCAGTAACATAAAACATAACAAAAACTTCATCATCTAAGGTTATTGACTAAGATCAATACATGAGTATATAAACATTAATCTAATTCTTGCAAAAACTGAAATTATCTATATGATAAGAGTCAATAAAAACAACTTTGCACTTTTCTTTTACATAGTGTACATGATTAAGAAAATAAAAATTACATGGAAAGTTTATTTTTATTTCCAATAAAGAATCAGATTATTATCGAACAAGTAATGAATAACTGAACTAACTCATATCAACGTGAATATGTAGCAAAGAATTATCATCAAAATTCAAAAACTAGCAAAGTAGAATAAGTTGACGCAAACATATTAGAAAGAAAGATAACGAAAGTCCTAAACTAACAAATAGAACACAAAAATTTAACAAACGAAGATCATGAAAACTACAAAAATAAAACTTGCTTATTAGTGATAATTAAGGGAATTCAAGAATAGATTCATACCTTATATCACCACGGGAAAAACCGAACAGCTGCGCTAATTTTTACGACGGGGTCGGCCTTAATGGCGTGAAGATACGCAAATCAGTTGTTGTTGTAGCTCGAATGAAACTATGGATGAACTAATAGGAGGAGGTAAATTAAATGTAATGTAGCATTTATGTTCGTACTTCATAGGCTATGTATATAAATGTAAGCTCGACTTGATGCACAAGGCAATATGTTATCCTAATCCTGATATAACTAGAAGATAGTAATTTACGTATGCTTAGGAAACTCAAATATATTCACTGGAATTCTTAAGTAATGCAAATAGGACAGTAAACTAACAAAAGGCGGTGGATTAAGTTACTTACATTATTACAGTTATGATAGAATTATAGTTTGTAGACGGTTAATATGATAAGAGTTACGTATACAGTCAAATTCTTGGACAATTTAACACGCTCTTACTCTCTCAGATTCCCTCACATATACGGAAGTTTCGAGGCTCGAATTGGTGAATCTCGTTTCACATCAAATTATACGAGACGGCCCTGCGCAAAAGGCACCAATAGTTTTGCTGCAATAGGCTTCGTACTTGTAGTAGTAGTCCAATATTTGAGGAGGTTACGCAATGGTACCTTGTATGGAAAGAGCTTTTTCCCTCTCAACTTTTGGTCAACCAACGCATTCGGATCGGCAGCTCCTTGATCAAGGCCATGGAAATGATGAGACAGGCTGCCCAAGGCGGCGCGTGCAGGTGGTGAAAGAGAACATTAGCTATTTGAGGGTGCAAGAGCAAAGGCAATATGAGAGCTAGTCACTCATCAGGCACATCAGTAAGGCTTGTCTTGTCTTTGAGCCTAAACCTAGGAGATTCCACAACCATCACCAAGTATACTGTATATGGTATATGGTTTTGGTAGCGTAAACATTATTATGGATTCCTTGCATCAGAACATCTGGGCTCAGGTTCAAGTCCAGGAGGAATGGTCTTTGGTAACTCTTCACCAACTGCTACAGATACAAAACATTTCTGGTCCTTCTCTTTTTTGGTAGTTGTATGATTGTATCAGATATATCATATATTGTGTGGAACAAAAAAACAAAGATATCTGTGATCTTTTAGTTGCTATAACATGTTCTTGAATTAGATAAAAACAAATTCTAGGACAATTTTACAATGGCTACAATATAATTATAATCACCATTATTTTGTGTAATTTAAACCATTTTGTTTTTAATTTTAGATCAACATCATTCTTCAAGTTGACTTTATAATAAGCATTTGTACATTAAAATAATTGTGTATTATAATTTATATAAATTAATTTTCTTTATATTCCATAAATCTTTGTCGATGGTGATACCAAAAGATCCAAGGAAATAAAGGAATAATACTCCACAAAACTTTGTTTTCATTTTTTAAATTGAAATTAGTCTTTCTCCATTTTCCTATATTTGTAAAAAAAATTAATTGAATCAATGGACAAGATTAGTCTATAAATATAAGGAGCTAATTTTTCAATAATTATAGTCTGTATCTATTGAATAATCATCCAAAATTCTACTATTTTTCATGGGAAACAACATATTAAAATTATTCGGGCACCAAACCCCTTTTATTTTTAATTATTTATTATTTTTTTGGTCAGTTTAGCAAATTTCATATCAAAAGAGGATGGCCTAAGTATTCTTATTGGGTGCAGTATTCTTAGGGGCACCTAAGACCATTTTCAAAGTGTGTATGGTATTATTTTTCTCAAAGTATTTCGGGTTGTACAAAAAGTAAAACTATACTACTCTTTAGTTGTTTCATTGTAAGGTACAAAAAGAACCGAATCGCTATTTACCGTCCGTATTTACTTGAAATCGTCCGTATTTTTTTCATTAAATACCCCCCATGCCCCTCCCCTTTCACCTCACTTGACCCTCTCCACTCTCATCAAACTTAACCCTCTCTCTCTACCATGAAGCACTAACACCACCACCACCTTCCGAACACCACCACAGGACGACCACCACCGGAGCACCACCGAAAATGTCCGAGGAAGGACCCTCAACGCCGCCGGAACGTAATGTGGTAAGTTTAAGATTTTAAATTTTTTTTTATGTCGCCGGAATTTTTTTTTTGCGCTACCAGAGCAGGGTAACGGATCGTAAATCCGTTACCCCAATGGAGGCAACGGATGAAAAATGCGGTGCTTCCACGAGGCAACGGATTAAAAAACCGTTGCCTCTGTGGAAGCACCGGAAAAGTGATCCGTTACCGAGGCAACGATTTTTAATCCGTTGCCTCCGTGGAAGCACTTGGATTTTTCATCCGTTGCCTCCATTGGGGTAACGGATTTTCGATCCGTTACCCCCGCTCCGGTGTTTTCCTACGCGGCTTTTTTTGTTTCTTTTTAGTAATTTACTGTTTCATTTATGTTTTAATAATATATTTTTTATTTATTTAAAATAATTTATGTTTTTTATAATTTATGTTTTAATAATTTACGTTTTAATTAAAAAAATTTGTGTGTATTTGGGTTGTTATAATTTATGTTATTTTAATTTATAGGCATTTTAATATTAATAATTATTATGTTAATTTGTGTGATTATGTTGTAATTAGGATTTTATTATGTTAATGCATGTTAGTAACATGTTAGTATTATTTAATTTGTTTGATTTAATGATTTAAGCATATTAATATTATGGATTGTTTTTATTAGCATGTTAATATTAGCATTTAAAAGAAAATTTGTAGTTAATATTAGCATGTAAAAAAAAATTAGTATTAATATTTGTTGATATTTTATTCAAATAATTAGTATTAGTATTTTAAAAATACCATTTAGTTAATATTTGATTTTCCGTGATAATTAGTATTGATTTTGTAATTAGCGAATAATAGTACATCCGTTTCTGTTAATTTTGTTAATGAATATTTAGTTAATATTTGTTGATATTTTATTCAAATATGTATGCATATTATTTTAATAATAAGTAGTAATTTAATAATAGTCGTTGCAAAAATTTATTTATTGATTATATGTTGTCTAAATGGAAAAATGCTAAACATTATAGGTTTATTTACCGGACTTTGGGGGTGATTATATAGATTATAATCACATGTTTTATAATGAAACACTATGGGCTGAGAAAAAGGAACTACAAGATTGGGTTAAGAAAAGGGCACATGAAATCGGGTTTGTGATGGTTATTATGTCAAATCATAAACACGATCCTAGTGGACGACCATATGTATATATGAAATGTAACCGGGGCGCACCATATCAGGGTGAAGGTAGGGATCTTAGTGTAGCAGAACGTGTAGCTACAAAGACAAAAGCCTGTGGCTGTAGAGCGGGAGTTAAGGTTGAGTATTTGGAGTACCCAGATCGAACCGGATGGGTGATCAAAGCGTAACGGGGATTAGGGGCATGCACAATCATGAGTTCATTCATTACCGTGAGGGCCATCGACCCATCAGCGGCCTTAGTCCGGCGGCAAAGGTATTCGCTCGCGATATGATAAAGTCGCACGTTAGGCCTGCTAGTATCATGAAAGCTGTGAATGAAAAATTTCCCGATGATCATCTAAATATGAGACACTTGTACAACCTGAAGGAAAAGGATAGAAGGTAAGCAATGGATGGTAGAGACGTGATGCAACACTTCATTCACCTTGCTCGAGAGAGCGGCTACCTTCATTGGAGGAGACAAATGCAATGACTGCGGGGCATTCATGGTGCACCCTCGTTCGGCAAATATCCTCCGAACTTATCCACTTGTTGTTGGTATGGATGCAACATATAAAACCAACAAATTTAACTTACCTTTTCTAGAGCTCATTGGGATGACGCCGTGCAACAAGAATTTTATGGTTGGGTATGCTTTGATGGCCAACGAAACAGCTGATAGTTATAATTGGGTGTTGGACAAGTTTAGGTTGCTTATTGGAGTGAATGTTGTCCCTGTTACACTCATTACTGACCGTGATTTGGGCCTTATGAAAGCGATCCGGGAAGTGTTTCCTAACTCTGCACATTTGCTATGTAGATGGCATATCAACAAAGATGTGCAGGCTAGAGTGAGTAACATCATGGGCAACACCGATGCGGGTCCGAGATTCGTGAGCCGAACTTCGTATCGGATAGTCAACGCGACCGACGAGAGGAGTTATGAGGCCGAGGTTGAGAATATGAGAGATGTTTACAGAAAATGGCCTAAAATAATCCAATACGTTGAAACAACTTGGCTTGTGTACAAAGAGAAGTTTGTGCGGGCATGGACGGACAATGTACTTCACCTTGGGAACACATGCACTAGCCGAGTTGAAAGTGCACACTCGCACCGAAGTCTTGGGTTTTTAGTAGCACAATCGCCTTGGACTCCATCTTTTCTATTGCTCACGGTGAGATAGAAAATCGGGTGAAGAAGGTTGAGAATGATTTGGAGGAAAGTCGGCGTCGGCACGAATCTTGTACAAGACTCGGGCATTGTATCAATTAAATGGTCGAGTCTCGCATTACTGTTTTAGAACTCTTCTTGCATGAGGAAAATCGTATGCGGGAGTTAGGCTATGAGGTAAATCGGCGTTGCGGTTGCTCGTTGAGAACCACACATGCAATCCCACGTGCATGCGCCATACGCGAACGATTGGAGGCGAAAGAGAGTCAGACCGGACTTACATCCTTATTGGATTACTTTGATCATTGGTGATGGAGTTAACAACTCTGTGTTTGTATCTGAGGCAGCACAAGATTCTCAGTACTTCTTAGAGTTGGTTGAGCAGGTTCAAAGTAGTGATCCTGCCGTATTGCGGAGCGCTACCCGGGTTCTAGAGGAACATCCGCGTAATCCCGGCGATTCGGCTTTTGAGCCCGAGATTGTCGAGAACCCCAAAGGGAGACCACGACGAAAGAATCACCCGAGTACAAAACGAAAGAAGAGTGGTTTTGAGCACACATCCAGTTCGTCTTCAAAGAGAAGCAGATCTTTAGGTCCAGTTATGAGCTTGTCAACTTCTACAGGTAATATGTTTGTTAATTGTATGTATTGATTATTTATAACATTTATTTGCAACGTATTGATAAATTTAATGTTGATTAATTTGATTGTTGTAGGTCGGGAAAGCGTGGATGGAGAAGAGGGTTCAAGTGGATTTCCATTTTACCGCGAGATTCCTCGCTATTGTTGGCCCATTCCTCACTAGATGGACGAATGTCCAGGCGGAATCTGTGGATTTCGAACCTGCGTGCATTGTTTTTTAGGGAGTGAAGACCATTGGGGTTTTATCCGCCAAAATATGGCAAATGAGATTGCTGCTCATCGGGATGTTTACACACGTATTTATTATGATGGGATAGACGCAGCAATAAGGCGCATTACTTGGAGTGGGGGGCCAGCATCTCAGGCTCATTGGATGGTTACTTCGCAAGACTTGTTTCCTATTGCGCAGATGTTTAATGCCGCAGTCATTTTGGTCGGACTAGGCCCAGAGGGACAACTATATCCGTGTATCACTGTCCTTCCTTTGCGTGCTTCTGAATACACGATGGGTCCAACTAACGAACTCGTGATAGCACATCTTGGTTCCTTTGAGCATTATATTAGACTGGAATTACTTCCCGGATCACCCGTACCACCTATTCATAACTTGTGGCATACCATGCATGAAGATAGTGTTGATGGTTGGGATCAGTTGTATGGTGTGAGACGCGCTTTATGGGATGAGTTAGTCTCTACTTAGTATATAGTATATAGTGACATCTATTCATTGTAATATTTGATAATCGCATTTGTAATTATAAGTATTATTTGATATGATATTAATATATAATGTTGGATTATAATAAGTTACAATGATTCAAAGTGAAATAATAAGTTGCAATTCATTATAATGTAGTATTAATTCTAGATGGTAACTATTAATGATAAGTATAAGTTGATATGATATTAATATATATGGATGGATCATAATAAGTTGCTATGATTGAAACTGAAATAATAAGTTGCAATGATTCAAAGTGAAATAATAAATTGCATCATAAAACCACGGTTATAGTACGTAACAAAATAATATCATCACAAAACGTAACTACATAATACACCCGTACATCAAAAATGGAATGAAAACACTGATATGGACTAGTACATGTGATGATCATGCGCATCCTCATCAGGGTCCCGTGCCCGATCTAAGCGCAATGCAGCATCCCAATCCCGAGCGAGGTCGTCCAACATCTCATATGCCGAAGAAGTGTTGGGTCGCTGGTCATTGTGCCGATCCTCCGTCAAAGCTCTCGTGGCGTCAAAATGTCGGGCCATCCACTGCAAAAAGTCAGTTAGTTATGTTATGTTATGTATCAATAATATAACAACGAAATGCTAAACATAGAAATGATAAAATTGCATACGTAGTGGGTGTTTGAAGTGTTGGGTCGGGCCGGAATATGCGTCCTATCTGCAGCAATAAGGGTAGGATGGGAATATGTACAATACCAATCCATGTACTCCCTCGAACATTGTCCTGGACGAGTAACCCGTCTCAACTGTGATACATTGAGACGCCCAGAGTATGGCGTGAAACGCTGCCATGTAGATTCAGCTGCTGATACCGAGAATTGAACCTCATACCTCTTCGGGTTGCTCGGTCTGTATGCGAAATCAGGCTGAATAGGGGTAGGAATGACCTGAACATAACCCAACTGTCGCAGTACACGATCTGGGTTGTACGGCTCAATGATACCTCGATAACGTATGAAACCGACATACAACGTCCTCGGAATCATGGCGACTGGTCATCCCCATATGGCGTCCACATGACTCGAAATAGAATAAATGTAATAATTTCATTAGTCTAATGTAGTAGTAATATATGAGAACATAATAATATATATTTTACTAATGCAATAAATTTCGTACCTCTGAAACCTGAAGGGTGTCCAAGCGTCTACGAATGGACTCCAGTCGGACGAACTCCTTGCCGACGAGGTGGTAATCCCACTTTCGTGCCCGGGGATCATGATCACTGAACGCTAGCCCCTCTCGCTGAGGTCGGAAACACGGGAAGTGCTCGTATATCCAGCACTGGAGGAGCGTGAGACACCCGGCAACCTGTTTAATATCCGCTCTACTCGCAACTCCTAGTTGACGATATAGGTACGCCAACGAAGCTGAGCCCCATGAGTAAGTATGAATTGAATCAAGGTCATCCAGCTCACTAATGTTCTGGGGCATGAGGCGGGAACCACTCTTATCGGTGAAGAGGGTACACCCAAGTGTCGGGGAGCATCCATGCGCGAAGCCGCACATCACCTGGACGGCCCCGAACCCCGCCTGGATCGAAAATCTTCGAACGGTAACGCCACCGTTCCTCCAAACCCATGACTCCTCACATAATAACTCCTCACGAGTCAAGTCTAGGAGCTCCTCAAACCGTACATATAGATCAGAAGTAGGCAAAACAGCACTCACAGTCCGACCCTCAATAGGAACACGTAGGATCTGCCAAACGTCATGTAACATGATCGTCATCTCTCCAAAAGGCATGTGAAACGTGTTCGTGTCGGGCTGCCAACGCTCTACAAACGTTGTAAGCAATGGAAAGTCAAGGTGCCCAAACATAATCCGTGGTAGCTGGGCAATACAAGATCTATCCAAGCGCTGCAACGACTGCTGCGGGAAACCCCAAGTCAGCAACGGATCAAATGCACTGGAGCGGTTATGGCACAGCATAACATCACGAGCAGTCGTATCGTGGTATATAAGGGCGCCGACGTGACCCCGCCAACTAGGAATCAGGGTACCGTCAAGTGGGCCCCCAGGCATCGCCTCGGTAACTAACCACGAAGTATCCCTAACATTTCTAGTCCCGCTCGTCATCCGACTACCTCAGGAACTCGACCCCAGAAACAAACCTCCCTCTACTACCCTTCCTCACGGGCACATGGGAGGCGGCTTCACCCACATCAGCTCCATCACCACCGCTCAAAGCATGATCTAACTCCTGCTCGTCCGCAGTATCCCATCCTGCACTATCAGGCGCGTCCTCAGGAATAGGCATTTGCCTAGCCTGAGTATCAGTCCTCGCCCTCCTACTAGATGCATCAACACCACGAGATCTAGTGTGTCGTGGCATCGATCCCTCAGGACCCTCAAGACCCTAATAATCAATTATGTTAATTACTTATTATTTATTTAATGTCTACGTTATTATATTGTAATTACTACTAATCTATAACCATTGACATTCTATTAACTAAAATTATAACGATAAATAATACTAACATGCATTAACATTGGTGATGGTGTTAACATAATATTATTAAAACATATTAACATGCGCAAACTAAGTAAATTATTATATAACTATTCACTTTCTAATAATTAATTAATTAACTAAAATTACAACAACAAATCATATTAACATGTTAATATCATTAGTAAACATGCTCAAACATGCTAATAAAAACAAATACCCTACACAACTAATATTAACATGCTAATAAAAACAAATACCCTACACAACTAATATTAACATGCTAATAAAAATAAATTAACATGCTAATATCATTACAATAAATAATAGTAATATGCTACTAATATAATATAATAACATGCTAATATCATTGAAATATTTTTATAATATAATAACATGCTTAAATCAATTAATTAACTAATTAAATAATAACTATTAAAATTAAATAATACTATTATCACATGCTATTAAACAAATAATTAAATTAAATCAAACATGCATGTTAATATATTACTAACATGTTACTAACATGCATTAACATAATAAAATCCTAATTACAACATAATCACACAAATTAACATATTAACTATTAAAATTATAATAATAAATTCAAATAACTATTGACATAAATTATAAACCCAAATAAACACAAATTATTATTTTTAATTCAAACAGAAATTATTAAAAAATAAATTATAAGAAACATAAATTATTTTAAATAAACAAAAAAAATAAAATTATTAAAAAACATAAATTACTAAAAACATAAAGAAAACATAAATTAATAAAAAGGAAAAAAATCGAAAAAAACCGAAACACCCCCCCACCCCTCGCCGGAAAACAAAACACAAAATATATTTTTTTTCGAAAAACAGCTGGTAACGGATCACTTTTCCGTTACCACCGCAGAGGTAACGTGGATCCGAAACGTTACCTCTGCGGTGGTAACGGAATAGTAATCTGTTACCACCGTCTGGTGGTAACGGATTTTCTATCCGTTGCCCCCCTTTTTTCGAAAAAAAATATATATTTTTTTTCCACCAACTTTTCCGGCGAGGGGCGGTTTAAATCACTACTATTGTCCGCCTAAGGGGTCGGTTTTAACCACAAATAAGTACAAAACTAACCTGATTTGAAGATTCTCCGATTTCCTTTGCCTTCTTCCTTGGGCCCATACTTTTTCCCTGAGTTGTGGTGGTGGTGGGCGTCGGTGTGTTCTTCGTCCCCGGTGTGGTGGTCGCCCGGTCACCTCTTGTTTGCCGTGTGGTGGTGGTTGCGGTGGTGGTGGTGGTTGCGGTGGTGGTGGTGGTGGCTATGGTGGGGAGTGAGTGAGGAGTGAGGAGTGAGAAGTGAGAGTGAGAAAGTGTGAGAGTGAGAAAGTGTGAGAGTGAGAGAGTGTGAGAGTGAGGTGGTGGGGTATGGGGTATGTATATGTAGGGGTAGTTTAGGAGTATTTAAGAAAAAGTACGGGCGATTTTCAGTAAATACGGGCGGTATTTAGTAATCCCCAAAAATTATACGACAAGTATTAGATAAGGATCGAGACTATATGAACTAAAACTCTCTCTCCCTAAAAACTCTCTGCACCAAAACCCTAAAACTTTCTCCTGCCACAAACATTCAACCACAAAGGGCTCGACTGTCGCGTGAGCCACCGCGGGCTCCTCATGGCGGCGAGCCTAGCCCTTCCTCTCCCCTGTGTTTATTTTGGTTTTTATTTTTTGCGTTTCGTTATCAAGTAGGAGTCAGTTGCGTTGTTTTCCTCTACCCTCGTCGGCGCGTTGTTCCACACCCCCGGTTGGGTCTCCCCCACCCCCGTCGTCGCGTCGCCGCCCACCCCGTCGCCGGTTGTTCTCCCCTACCCCCATTGTCGTGTCGCTCCCCGCCTTGATTCTTGGGTTGTTCTCTCCCACCCCCGCCATCGCATCGCTCCCCACCCCCTTTTCCCGTCGCTGGTTGTTCGTTGGTTCCCTGTTGTGATGTTTTCCCGCCCCCTTTTCCCCCATGTTTTGTGTCGGGCCTCCCCTGGTTGTGTCGGGCCTCCCTTTCCCCTTCCCCTCCCCCGGTTGTGTCGGGCTCCCCACTCCCCTTCTCCTTCCCCCTTGGTCTTTGGGCTTCCCTTCCCCCTCCCCGGCCTGGTTATTAGGTTTTCCCCTAAGAGGGTTAATTATCAATTTAGTTATCTGTTTCCTATTATGTGTGAAATTTCTTCAAAGTGTAGGAGTAACTTGTTTTGGTACGGCATGGGGAATCATAGCAGTAGACTTTGTGGTCTTTTTGGAATTTGTGCTGCGGGTAAAGGTGAATCAAGAGGATTGTGCGCGTGGTCGAAGCGATGAACGTTTTTCTTGGTTGGGACATGTGTTTTCCGGTTTCACAAACCGGCGGTGTGTTCGAGAGCTCTCTTTATTTAGCTCTCTTGTTAGCTTGGCATTGATCTTTATGGTCCTTGCCTTGAAAAATTCAAATTTGCAGGCGGCAGCGTACCCCAGTTGCATCTGGTGGTTTTCAGCACGTCCACTCAAATGTGTTTCTCCTATCTAATGGGGAAACCTGAAATACTCTCGCGAGAGAGTACTGAGTCACAAAGGAACGTGACTCTTCACAAGATCATGAGCCCAGAATCCCAAGCAATAGTGGTTTGTTGGGATTGCTCATGCGGCGAGATGCAATGCTCGTTGTTGGTTGTTGGTTGTCCAAATCGTGAACGACACTCGCTTCTCTTACTACTGCAATCAGCCATCAAAGTTTTGACTCCATCATCACAAGCATTGACCAGCATGCCCTCCTTCATACGCGACACCTTTTAGTTGTTTATTTCTGTTTCCTATGGTTTGTAAGAGCTCCTAAAGCTCCTTTAGGTTTGTTTGTTTGGTTTAGATTTGGTTGTATTAGCATTAGGCTGTACTTCCTCTTTTAATTAATGTACGATCTCTCGTTGTAAAAAAAACGAATTAAGAGACTCTTCCTTTAATTAAGGGAGGATCGTAATTCGTAATACATTTACCACGCAAGGTAACAAAAAAAAGAATTAATTTGTATCTAAAAGAATTCATTGTAAGCATTGTGCACTTTAGGTGCACCTTCTAGATTGTGATCACTCTTGAAGATGAGAAACGCATCTCATTTGAGCCATTTGCACAACATTATAAAGGATGACAGGCTTGACAGTTTCAACGATTATCGAGATAAACAAGCCTGTTTTATAGCTTTAGCCCAGAGATCTGTTCCCAATTGATCTATAAGAATGATACCAGCAGTCATCAACAATTTTGTAGCGGAACCATCAAAAATAAATTTGATTGTATCTACTAAGGGCTTTGCCATTCCATTTAATGTCGATTAGCTCCAAGAACAACGAGGTCATGTTAGCATCTATCAGAAAAATCTAATAGATAATGCCAATGAATTTCAATAAATTACTTGTTCTGCAAGGGATAGTATTAGGGGTTAAGATTTTCTTTTTTGCTTTCTTATATACGGTATGGAATATGGATAGAGGAATTAACACCTTAACAACAACCAATACAACCCAGTCCGTCGTCCGGTCCAGAACATTATACAAGAATTGCTTCATGAACTCAAGGACTATATGTTCGCCAACTTCGACAAAGTTCTGGCCTTAGAACCAATTTCTAGGTATCTCAAAAATGAAATTCCCATATCATTCATGGAATTTAAGACAACTTCTGCACGAAGATCTTCACCTGCAGATTTGTACAAGTGAACAGCAGCACTCATTGTATACCTGTCAGGCTCCAAATTTTTTTGAATCCTTTCAAAGTGAGAAATGCCTTTATCCACATATCCATAGTCCATGTAGCTCCTTAACATGGTCCGACAACACATCATGTCGGGTTTTAATCCAGAAGCAAGCATAGTATTGAAAACCCGGTCAATTTCCTCGATTAAGCCAGCTTTGGCAAAGACTGATATTAAGAGGTTGTAATGAGCACAGGTTGGTCGTATCCCTTCTTTCTCCATGGATAAGATGGTGAGTTCTGCTTCCCGGTATTTCATACTCTCTGTGTAAGCTTTAATAAGGGCGAGGTAGGTTACGGAATCAGGAGAGCATCCATCTTTCTGCATTGCCTTAAAAAGTTCTTCTGCCTCCGAATAAAGTCCCACAGCGGCATATACATTTAACATTACATTGTAGCTTATCTGCAAAATCAGAGGCATCAGAATGTTACAAAACTTAAACAAGAGGGCAGACAACATAATTATACAACAAATACTACCTCCATTCTTTTGCAAGGGCAACGTTTTGACTTTACACTATTCTTTTACACCATAGTTTTTGCTTTAGTAATAATAGTTGGTTGCCCATTAGTTTCATGTACATTTTCAAAATATCAACTATTTATAATTTTTAATAATTGAATATTTAAAGAGATTAACGGTCAAATACTCAAATGTATGTGTTGGCAAGCGTGAAAGTCAATGTTGCAACTATGAAGGAAGTATTATAATTATCCAGTTTTTATGTAAGCTTGAGGTTATAGTCAAAGATACCATTAAGAACAGAAAAAAGAGAATAATGGGCAACCAAGGCGAAATTTCAAAGTTTAATTTACTACAATAGAAAGAGGCCTACTAATTTTGGATGGAGGGAATATCAAGGAAAACTATAGGGTAATTCATATGGCACTTCGTTTGACTTCTTTGTTTTTCCATTTTTCGTGTTTCGACACCCCCCCCCTCCTGTTTTCTTTTCCAAGGTAAAAGAAGGATATACTACTGAATCAGAGTGATTAAACAATGCTCTTCATTGAGCCAAACAGCACAAAAGGATCTATATAGCCAGCTCATCAAGAAAACCCTGAGTTTCTAAGTTGCAACATAGAAAAAATATTACCTTCCCAGGTTTAATGCCTTCCTCCTGCATTTTAGCAAATAATGTAGATGCTTCCTGAGCCTTTCCTGCAATAGAAATGAAATCATATGGACATGCCAAAAGTTTCGTCTCCATCTAGTTCAACAAAGTCTGATAAAAAGAGCAAGAAGAAAGAGACATACAGGACATAAAGAAACCAAGTAAAAGAAAAGTATAAGATATCATTGTAAAGCGTACCAAATTTCCCATATATGCTTATTAGATTAGTGTAAACTTTCTCATCCAACGGTATGCCCAAGTTCTGCGCCATGCTGAACATCTCTACTACTTTAATCAGGTTTCTTTGCCTCCCATAGACACTACATCAACCAAATAATAGACCAAAAGAAAGTAAGAGATGCTTATCCTCCCACCTTCGGAGGCATGCTGAAAAGGAGGCTAAGACGCCTAACCTGATCATAGTGCTACATGTCTGAATTGACAGGGGAACTCCAGTTGATAGCATGCGTTCATAAATTGTGGCAGCAAAATGCAATTTACCTGTGAAAGTAAAACGCTAAGCATCAATCATTACTGTCTTTCGTGTAAACTATTCTATAACTAACAGTCAAAAGACTAAAAAAACAACCTGCTTCCAACATTGCCTTAATAAATGTATTATACGCAATAGTGTCAAGCACCAAGTTGTCATGCAAACTTCTGCGTATCACATCCTCTGCTTCCTGATGCATCCCTGAGATATAATCACCATGTCACTTGTAGATAACAGATCAGGTATTAAGCACTTACACAGAGAAACATGTTAAAGCGAGAAATTGAAGCACTACTGCCAAATGGCCTTGAGATTTGCAGATCCAAAACAATATTTCATAAAACCTATTCATGTACACACTCGAAAATGGTAATTACAGCTAATAGTCACTTTTAGAAGTGCAGCCAAGATTCAGTATTTCTTCAGTAACCAGCTCACACTTTTACTTTGGTAGCACAGCTAACAAAACTTAGCTCGTCCATTTAAGTAACTAAGCAAATAAAGAATTTTATTTTTATGTTTATGTTTTGACGTGTAAGCAGATAAAGAATTTAGAATGACTAAAGATGAACCAAAACCATACCACGGTTTGTTAGATTGTTTACAAGGACACTGATGACAATGGGACTCAAAGTGATTCCTCTTTTTGTGCACTCCTTGTAAAGCTGGTAACCTTCCCCGGGATCACCACAGTTGACACAGGCATCAATCACTGAATTGTATATTTCAGTTCCACAAATATCAGAATTCACCACAGCTGCAAAGAGTGCTTTAACTTTTTCCAGTTTGTGTTGCTTCCCATATAAGGTAATCATAGAAGCCAAGATCCCACCCTGCGCTCTTGAGTCTCTTTTAATTAATAGATCATAGATCATTTCAGCTTTAGATTCATCACCTACACCAAGTTCAATGTCAATCTCCAGGAAATACTTAATAAGAAACTTTTTATTTGAATGGCCTCAATAAGATAATACTTGCTTGAGTTTGAAGATATAAAATTAATATGCACTAAGAAAAGGCTGGACACTAATTCTAAACTTAAAAGTAGGTTCACCTTCACGAATAAACTTGCAAATGAGTTGATTTGTAACAGATAAGCCATCAGGGGAATCAAGCAAAAGTTCGAGTGTGTATCTAATCTTGGTGTCATTGCCATTTGCTAAATAAAGACGAAGCATAAGCTCTAGTGCACTAGTATTAAGCAACCCAGGGGCTCGCAAACTGCCTTCTTCCTTCTCGACTTTGCCATCTTCTGCACGCAAAATCAAGGAAACAGTTTGAATAAAGCTGCTATTTTCCAAAGATCTGTTTCCACATACGTCTTCAATAAACTGCTCGGCTTCTCTAATCATTCCTTCCTTGGAGTACACCTTCATCACAGTCCTACAGAGCTCCTCGTCAAACACGACATTGTCTTTTCTTATCTGAACTATAAAATTTTTGGCCTTCTCAAACAGTGCCTCTCTCAGAAACATGTTGAGCATCGTTTTACAAGATCCTGACTCCGGGACTCCAATGCTGGATAAAGACTGAAAAGTGGCTTCAGCAGATCCCAAATCTTCCTTCATAATGTAACACTTCAACAAGATAGTATAACCAATTCTGGATAGTATTATATTTCGAGACCTCATCACTTCCATGGTCTGCAAAGCTTTTACATATTCCCCTGAACTAAGATACACTTGTGCCATTGCTGTATATGTTTTCTCATCACTAAGAAGACCCAATCTTCCAGCCTCTTCAAAAGTCTTTTCTGCATCTTCACAAAGACCAAGCTTTCCATATATCCTGACAAGTAAACCATAAATGACTTCATCAGCCCGGATCCTAAACCTTTCCATTTCTGAAAACAGAGACAGGGCCTTCGAGTAATCTCCATTCTTATAGTACAGAGTTAAAAGAGAAGCACAAGTAAAGTTACTTGGAATTATGTCTCGATATCGCATGTCTTCATAAAGCCTCAATACTTCATCTTGGTTGCCTTCTTTGACATTACATGTAATGAGAAGGCTGTAACTGACTTCTTCAGGAACAAACCCAAGGCTCTTCATCTTATTGAAAGTTGCCAAACCCTCTTCAAGAAGACCTTCCTTAACAAGTGAGCAGATGACAACTGTGAAGGTAAAGTGGTTAGGTACAACCCGCTTATCAACCATGTCTCTATATATCTGTATCACATATTGGTGAAGTGATTTCTTTTGCAAGGATGACAGCATGAAATTATAAACTGCAACAGAAAGTACCACATCCCTCTCTCGCACAGCAGCGTAAAAAGCTAACATAGCTTTGTGGCGTCCCCATCTAGCATATGTACACAGCATAGTTCCACAAGCAATTTCATCAGGTTCACATCCTGCATCAAGCATCTCAAGGAAGGTCTCCTCAGCCAGCTTAATCTTCCCAATTTGACCATATGCACGCAAGACAATTGTGTATGCAATAACACTAGGACGGTAGCACAGCTGCTCCAAGTGCATCAATAACTTCAGTACATACTCATTATCTATTTCAATAAGGTGCAGCAAAAATGAATCAGCTTGTAAGCAGTGATCAACTGTTTCCGCACACAACCTATAATTAACTCGCTTTACTACTCCTTGACTCATTTCGGTAAAACTAAAAGCTTAATCAGACAAAAATTCTAAATTAAAGATTTCATAATTGAATTATTCTAGTCCAACTCCAATAAGTTCAGCCAAATCATCCACCACTTCCAATGAATAAAATTAGGAAAATCACTAGCCGCTTTTCGGCTCATTCAACACACTAACACAACCTGCACCACATAATTTTCCAGTCTACAGGTTCATTGACAGCAAAAAGAAATCCTAGTATAGCTAGAGCATAACTTTATCCTAACTCCAAAACTTAAGAGCAATATTATCATGGAGATCACCATTCAAAGACAAGTCCAAATCCCAGAAGAAGAAAAACTCAAGGCAGGAAATTATAGGTAAAGTACCGTTTCATCTCCAAGATTAACAAATTATGTACATCAAGTCGCATTTTCGTAATTAAAAAAATAACTATACAAAGTCGTAGAAGTCAAATATACAGTCATGATTATATATTTATATTAGTCACTTAACACACACAAGTCGTTCATGAATCCTCATCCCCTTATAACCTTAAAGTCACAAGGTTGAATCCTCCCAACCGCCGTACTTGGAAATTGGGATTTATCGGTTCGGGTTGAGGTCTAGACAGGGTCCTTCTCCGTACCATTAAAAAAATCATTCATGACATAGATAAAGCTAAAAAGTTACCTGCAATTTCATCCAAGCAAAGAAGTCCCTAACTTGGCGCCAACTCTTTTGTTCCTTTAACACAACACACATCTCTCTAAAACTAAGTTTAGTAACAAAAGACCCCATAACTTTTCTCATATCATAACTACCCTCACTTTTCTGGGACAAGCTACGAACAACCTGAATAGCAGCAACAACATGTTTACCATACAAATGACCGTTGCGGTCATCTTGCAAGTACTGGACCATTTGCTCCGGAGAGCGGCGAACCCACCTCGGGGTTTGCGCTTGAGGGCCTTGGTTTCTGCGCAGAGCGCTTAAGTAGCGCGCTTTGCCTTTGATGATGCGTCGGGCGTTGTCGTCGGAGAGTGGGTTTTTGGGGTTTTTGGAACGAGGTTTTGGGTTGTTGTTGTTGTTGTTGTTGTTGCCGGTGCTGAGAGTCCATGGGTCGGGGGAAATGGAGCAATTGATACGGGTTATGGTATGGGGGTTTGTGAAGGGAGGTTTAAGGTGGGGTTTTAGGAGTGGAGTTGGAGAGAGAAAGGAAGATTGGAGGGATTCCATGGATGGAGTTGTGGTCTTGTGGGGATTGGAGAAGGGAAATTGGGAAAGGTTTTTTTGGGATTTAGTAAAATATCTTAACTTTATTTTGAATGGTTTTTTGTGTAAATTGCTTTTTTTTTTTGGATTTTTTGATGTGAACAATCCCACCTTTGAGCGATCCTCCCAAAACAGTTTCACCTTTCATAAATTTAGGAATAATCCCACCTTTGTGGGACATTTGTTAAAATCGGGCCTTTTTACTGATCACCTGTTCAAAAGGTAATGACCCACCTTTATGTTTTATTTTTTTTTTAAAAAAACTCTCCCACCTCTGAGCCCCCACCCCACCCCCACCCCCACCCTTGCGCCCACCACCCCACCCCTGCATCCCCCACCTTGCGCCCCCACCCCCACCCACCTTACCCCCCCCCTGGGTCCCACCCCTCCCTTGCAAACCTCCCTCCCTCGCAAACTCCCCTCCTCCGCAAACCCTATCCCCTTCCCACCCCCCCCCCCCCACAGGAAGGCGGCCACCGCCCACCCCAATCTTCGTCTTTGGCCACCACCACCCCTCTCTCTCCATCGCCCCTCCCCCGTCGCCCTCCCCTTTTGAATTTCCAGAGTAGGGAGAAAAAGAAAGAAAGGAGAAAGAGGAAGAAGAAGAAGGTGGGGGTTCGGTTCGAGGAAGCGCGCGAGCGGGGGTTCGCCGAGAAGTGCACGAGCGGGGGTTTCACGGGAAGCGCGGGGGGAGGGGTTTGCGAAGGGGTTTGCATGGGAGGGGGTTGCGAGGGAGTGGGTTTGTGGGGGAGGTGGGTTCGCGGGGTTGGGGGGTTTGCGAGGGGGGGGGTTTGTGGCGCAGGGGCGGGGCCAAGGTGGGGGGGGGTGGGGTGGGGGATGCGGGGGGGGGGCGGGGGGTGGGGTTTCTTGTGGGGGTGAGGGTGGAGGTAGGAGTGGGGGTGGGACCTGCGGGGGTGGGGTGGCTAGGTGGTGGTAGTTGTGGAGGAGAAGAAGTAAAGGAGGGAGAAAAGAGAAAAACCCGCATTTGCGGGTGCTACCAACAGTGAGTAAGGCCCATTTTGAACGGGATACATCCTAAAGGTGGGATTATTCCCAAATTTATGAATGGTGGGACTGTTTTGGGAGGATCGCTCAAAGGTGGGATTATTCCCATCAAAAAATCCTTTTTTTGTTGAACATCGGTAGCATTAAGTTAAATAGTCACGGCAAAAAGCCTCGTACAATCCATAGTTAATATGTCCTTACAATAAGCATGTAAATTGCTTCAATTGCTACTTTTGTTTTGTTATAGTTTGTCTAATAATAACATAAATGGTAATAAGGGCTATGTTATTTGGTGTACGGGTGGATGTGGAGTTCGGGTTTTGGGATATGCAGTGGAAATTTGAAAGCGATTGTGTTATTCTTGTTGACACAATTTTTTTGCAAGAGTGAGGCAAGAAATCGACATAATTCATGTTAGTAGTATGTAGATAGTGAGTGTTGGAGTATTTATTTGTAGTATTGTCAATAAGTTCATGATTGTTAGCTCATTGCTTCCCTTGGGTTCTGGGTAGAAAAGTTTGGTTAGTTAATTTTCATTCTTGTATTGACTCTTTATTGGCTTTGAATATTTTTCCGAATGATACTTAGTTTTCCTCCTAGGATAATCGTGATAACAGGTTATAGCTTTATTTACATTATTATACATATATCATGTTTTGGCCTCACCAATTTTTCTCTTTTATCAACTCGATTTATCTAAAACATTCAAAAGTAAAAGTGAAATGGAGTTTTCTTATCAAAAAAAAAAAGCGAAATGGAGCAATATTTAAGGGATATAAGGTGTATAAGTGAAGTTATGCAACCGGCCAATCGGCCTCGTGCCACATCAAGCGACGAGCCGAGCTTAAGAACTAGCCAAAATAAAATTTGTCTCGTCGGGGTGGTGTAAAGATTTCTAAAGTGTGATCCATACATGTGCCATCCCACGTGTTGTGCTAGCGGGCTTACAAAGTATTTCATCAGTTTCTTTTTAAGTGATTGAGAGAGAAAGTGGGGACAACCAACGAGGGTAGAGATAGAAAGTTAAGGCCACTTGTTTAACCAATAGAATTTGAGGAAATAAGTAGGTGAAACAAATAAGGGCATATTCTCCCCAACTTATTTTCAGTTCAGTTCCTAAATTATTATCATTACTATAGTTTAGTTATAATTTAATTCAGTTCAGTTCAATTCAATTCAGTTCAGTTCAGTTGTTTTATGCCAAAGAGAACAAACCCTAAATAATGGAAGTTGGGAGTTTGGGACTACTTTTTTGCCATTTAGAGAAATCAATCACTTATTGTGACATTTCCAAATAAGGAAAGTTAGTCACTTTAAAAAAACGCATGAAGTATTACCCGAATCAACTCTTATGTTTGGTGCGAAAATTGGGATATAGTATCTCAAATTTGAAAGAAAATCAACGACTCGGTTATCTTCTCAAGAAATACGCACATACTAATAAGTAGTACTGAACAAGTTTTTGATATCCGCTAAGATGATCATGGGGTTTTGAAAAGAAAAAAAAGGTCGATATGGATTAGAGAGAGGGAAAATTGATTTGTACTCCCTCCGTCCCTAAATAGAGTGTCCATTTCTTTTGGGCACAAGTATTAAGAAGATATCATGTGTAGGACCTTAGTTGTATTAAATCATAATTAAATATAGAAGTTGGTACACTTTTTATGAATTGTTTATTAAGGAGAGAGAATGTGGGCCATATGGGAAAGTGGTGATATTATAAAGTTGAAAGCAAAATAATATTTTAATTAGTGGACCTATACTAAATAAGAAAATGGAAAATCTATTTGGAACAACCATAAATGGAAAAATGGGCACTCTAATTAGGGACGGAGTAACAAGTAAATTAAGACATCGAAAAAATTATTACTTATCTAGCAAGTAGAGAGAAAGAGAGAGATTCCCAAATTGATCCTTTGCAAAAAAGAAATTCCAGAATTTCATATCTTCATGATTTTACCGCAAAATCATAACCCCCAAAACCTAGCAAGCTCAACAATAGTAAAAATGGCGTCGAGCTCACCATCGCCGAAAATATTGCTGGCAAAACCTAGTCTGGCCGCCGGAGTTCCGTCATCCGCCGGAAAATTCATCCGAGGTTCCGGCGGCGAAGATGACTCATCTTTATCAGCAGCTTCAATTCGATCTCGTCTTCCACCAGTTGGTTCTCTTAATCTCCTCTCTGATTCTTGGGACTTTCACTTCGATCGTTTTCTTCCTGTATGATTTTTTCACCTCTCTATATTTCAATTCAAATTCATATTACTGTAAAATTTGTTGTTTGTTTTTTTGAGGTAATTTTTGTTTTGATGGAATGCAGTTTTTGACTGATAATACTGAATTTACTGTGGTTGGAGTAATTGGGCCTCCTGGAGTTGGTAAATCCGCGATTATGAATGAGATTTATGGGTTTGATCCTACCTCTCCTGGTAATTTTTATCATCATATTTCTTGTTTCGAATTTTAGTTAGATTGAATTTGGAATTACTATGTTGCATTGGAACTTGATGGAAGTTGCGTGTCCCGCTTTGTTCATGGAGAGAATATCATTTATAAATGCCGGTTTTCGTGACGGTTTTGAATCCATTGTCTGTTTTTATGCAACATTAGCTTGGAAATGAGTACTAACTGTGTAGTATGATGATCAATGGCTGTTTGTTTATATGTTTCTTTTAGGTGGGGGGTATGTTATTGTGTTTGTTTCTGTCATTGAATTAGATTTCTAGCTTGATGTTTTGTTGTACTAGCAAGATAAGATGGGTCATTTTTTTATAGGAATGTTACCTCCTTTTGCAATCCAGTCCGAAGAAACTCGAGCAAGTGCCAGGCATTGTACTATTGGCATTGAACCGCGGATTTCTGCTGAGCGTTTAATACTTCTTGATACCCAGGTTTGTGTTGTTTCTAATTATTACCTATGAAAACTATATTTGCCCTTTTTCCACCTTTTCCTTTTTTTTTCCTTATGAAGGTATGTACACTTGATAATGGTATTCTTATTTCCTATAGAATTGGCTTTCTCAATCACTCTTCTCTTTTCAACAATTGTGAGAAATCTATAATTTTGACAACTGCAAACCCTTGTGCGTTAGGGGGGATTAGAGCCATTTAGAGGCAGATGTTTGGTACTTGGTTTCTTACCTCTATGCCTCCTCACTCCTCAGTCCTCAATAACAATTTATTTTAGCTTGCTTCTTGTTCTCATGTTGCTCCTGCAACAGTATTAATAACGTGTTTTGTTACCCTCACAATGAAGTTTCAGTATCTCTTTATATATTTTAGAATTGATCCCCTAAATTGTATGCACTATTGAAAAATCTGTCCTGTGTTTGACTCTCATTTTTGCTTGCAGCCTGTGTTTAGTCCATCCGTTTTGGCTGAAATGACAAGACCTGATGGTTCATCTACTGTCCCTGTTTTAGGTGGTGAAACACTATCGTCTGAATTGGCTCATGAACTTCTAGGCATCCAGGTTAGCACCAGCAGAAGCATATTCTTCTGTCTAAATGTTATTGTTGTTAACTTATTATGGTTCAGAGGCGTGATATTGGTTCCTGCAGTTGGGTCTTGTTGCCTTCGGTATTGAATTTTTTTAGTAGCTGTATCACATATGTGCAAGAGACCAATTATTCTAAACTTCTTCTCGCTGGTTTCTGCAAGGAATCTTTCTAGCTTGGTGTTTTGCTTTCTTCTGTTTGTCATGTTTTGCTGGTGGTATCAGAAGGAGCTCATGAAGCTAACATGTGGCGCTTGATGTCAACGGTATATCTCTAATACTTATATTATTACGCAGCACTTGTTACCTTCTAGCATCCTCTACAACTTAGCCTATACTGCCCGCTTCATTGCTTACATAAATAGCTATCTAGAATGATTTATTAGTAAAAATCATAAAAAAAAAAATTTTTTTTGATAATATATACATTGAGACAAATTTAATAGCATCCTACATAATAACATTTCTTTTATATATAAGTTAATGAATATGCTCAGGCCTCGGAGTAAGTAGGTCAGCTGAATAGTGCACAAGCGAAGTTTTGCAACTTTTAGAAAACGGTGGAAGTATAATTTTGTTCTATATTTTTCCCAGTGTTTCTACTTTGATGAGAAAAGCCCTACTTTTGCTGCTTAATCTTAGTTGTGTAGCCAGCCATCACCAGGATCGCCTCTAGGTGGTGGTGGTGTTTCTGTAAACTGCTTATTGCTTGTCTTTGTATACTGTTGTCAATGAAGCCTTCTAGCGCTTGTTTGTGTAACATTCTACACTATCCTTATATGCAAATATGCCTGGTTCGTTTTTCTATATTTTAGCCTTCTGGCAACATATCCAGTCTAGAAACGAGGTTTTAGACGCTAGGCATTGTGTGGCACGGAGATGATAGAATGGATGACTTCAGTAATCTTGTCTTTTGAGTGATTTTGAATTATTTTCAAGTTAGTAGGAGTTTTAGTATGCATTGTACATGAGTAATGAGTTAGAGATTAGAGGTATACTAATTTTTTTGAATTTTTCCTATTTGTTTGGATTTTCAGGTGGATTTGTTGAAACATAGTTTACCTGATCCTTCCTCAGTATCATCACATTTGCAGAGCTCAAGCTTGGGCACAGATAAGGATAACAAGGACAAATTTCACGAGGGTGGAGAAGAATACATGGCAACACCAGTTTTCATACATACTAAGTTAGTAATCTTATTCTCCTTAAGTATGAATATCGGGTAGGGATCTTAAACCAGAGAATGAAGAACATATGAGTAAAAAATTCATGAATAAGGCGCAAAAAAAAAAAACATTAGTAGAGAAGTGTGAAATTTTTTCTGTATCATATCCAAGGAAGAACAGTTATTAATATTTTGTGAGCCAGTATCATTACAGGTTTACAGCCTTTCATTGCTTGTGGAGAAAACATTAACTTTTCTCTCATTTATCTAGAAGAGAATATTAGGACAATGTCAATCTGGGGTTTTTAATGGTACGAGCTGACTGTAATGAGTGTCTTGTGTCATGTTATGCAGATTGCGAGATGAAGATCTCTCACCACATAGTTGTGAGCAAATGAGGAAGGTTCTTGCACAATATTTTCATTCATCATCATTCTCAAGACCAACGACGAATGATCATGTCTCTGTCCCAAAGTCTCACTATGCTCAGGACACTGGGGTCGATCCTAAACTGCTGGACTTGTTCTTGGTGCCTAGAAGAAAAGATAATTCATTGGAATTTCGGTATGAAAGCTGTGATTCGATGTTGTGGAGAGTTCGGGATCATATTTTGTCTATGGCGCGTCCCTCATTCTCAAGAACGGTATCTGAACGTGACTGGTTGAAAAATACTGCCAAGATATGGGATTTGGTGAAGAATTCTCCCATTATTGCAGATTACTGCAGAACTCTTCAAAGTTCAGGTTTATTTAGGAGATAGTAAGCAGGCTATTGGCCTTAGAGACATTGGAGATGTTAGACGGAGCATTTGATTAGCTTGTTGACGATAGTTGATGAATTAGATCGTAACTTGGTGCAATAGTTCAATTAGAATGTGTTAGAATGTACTTTGGTGATGATAGTTGATGAATTAGATTGTAACTTTGATGACGGTAGTTGCTGGTTTCACTATTGTATGCCTTCATTCTTACAAGACAGTCGAACCAGCGATGGAATATGGTTAACTATTGTACGCTCTGCCATGACTTGCTTACCTTAGGCAAGTACTCTGTAACAATCTTACAAAGCTTAATGTTTTCCAATGTGCATTTGCCTCAGCAAACTGGATAAACCTATGAAATGTGATTTGTGTATACTCAAGTTTTTATGTGCACTCAATCCGTCTTATTCCTTCTTAATCTATTTGCCTGCCTGTACCACTATATTTTAATAAGTAACAAGTAACAATCATTAACTAGGCTTACTCAACCCTAAAAAAATTACCACTACTGTCATTTTCTTAGTCATCAGGTGATTAATCATGGTATAGGTTCATTTTCTGCTCCCGCCGGATCTAGCCAATGCACTAGTAGCAAATACAGTACATTTAGCATGATATCAATAAAGCTATGAACATCACCTTTAGAATGACACAATCCTTGCCTCGCAGCAAGATAACTAAAAAGGATCTTCAAGGAAAATCCCTACAGACTTAAAAGGGTATGTCTAGTTTAGAGAACTTATGGAGCTCACCAGAACCCTTTTAAGTGTTTGACAACATTATACACACACAAACTAAAGTACTAAAGAAGAGAACAATATACAAATTATATAAGAAATAAACAAAGAGCGGTAAAGATGCAAATAAAAAAATTAAGAACACAAACAAATGGTGACACGGAAAACCCTAAGGATGGAAAAACCGCGGGTGATTCTTGTGACCATCAATCCACTATGTCAATGTTGCCGTCAATACAAGAGTAGCTATGGAGTTTTCTTAGAATATTGATAGAGAGAGAAGGAGAGCTAATATATCTATCTACGAAGCTTGATTATACGATTACCCTCTCTCTTTAGTTGCTTCTGGTTTCGTAGGGAACCACAACCATGTTACGGAATGGCAGGAAGATCAATATATTCCATTAAACGCGTTGTCTTCCTTGCTTTATTGCATTGCTCATAATCATCATGCAATCTCTTCTTTGTCATCTCCAACTTTTTCTCGTATGATAAGGACTTAAGGAGTCTAAACAAGACTTATTGCATTGCTTATAATCATCCTGCTGCAATTTCTTCTTTGTCATCTCCAACTTTTTGTGGTATGATAAGGAGTCTAGACAAGCTTTTTGCGTTGATATAGATGGTTTTAGCACTTCAATCAGAAGCTTCAATTCCTTGCCTTTTCCATGGTGAATGTGCTGGATTGGTGGCAACTCTTCAAGAAAGTCGCCCTTATTAAACATAGGATCCGCAGTTAGATTAGGAACAATCTCGTTTACATCCTCGTTCATTCCAAAATTCATGCCCCATAAAGATGTAGTTTCTTCCATGTTGCTGCAAATATCAACTAAATAAAATCAGAAAAATGGAATAAGAAGTAATATTGAACTAGATGAAAGCAACGCATGCATGAACAATATAAAAGAAGAAAGATACGTAAAAACTTTATATACGTGATAGCACCAATGTTTTTAGTGAATTCAAACCAAATCAGTAACATAAAACATGACAAAAATTCCTCATCTAAGGTTATTATTGACTAAGAATACATGAGTATATAAACATTAATCTAATTCTAGCAAAAACTGAAATTATCTATGATAATAAGAGAGACAAGGAAAATAAAAACATAGCAATGTACCTGATTAAGAAAATAAAAATCACAAGGAAAGTTTTGAACTCCAATAAAGAAGCAGATTATATATGATCGATCAAGTAATGAAAAACTGAACTAACTCAAATCAACGTGATTATAAATGTAGCAAAGAAATATCATCAAAACTTAAAAACTGACAAAGAATAAGTTGACACAAACATATTACAAAGAAAAAGATACAGAAAATCCTAAAACAAACAAAAAGAACACAAAAATATAACAAACGAAGATCATGAAAACTAAGAAACAAAACTTGCTTATTATTGATTATTAAGCTAAGGAAATTCAAGATTCATATTTCATACCTTCACCACGGGAAAAACTGAACGACTACGCTAGTTTTACGACGGCGTCGGCCTTAATGGCGTGAAGCTAAGCAAATCAGTTGTTGTTGTAGCTAGAATGGAACTATGGATAAACTATTAGGAGGTAAATGTATAGTAGCAGTGATGATGTCGTTCGTAGTTCGTAGGGTATGTATATATACATATGTAAGCTCGACTTGATGCACAAGGGAATATGTTATCCTAATCCTGATATAACTACGAAATACTAATTTAAGTATGATTAGGTAACTCAAATATATCCCCTCAAAAAAAAAAAAGGTAACTCAAATATATTCACTGGATTTCTTAATGCAAATAGCCGAATAGGACAGTAAACTAACAAAAGGCGATGGATTAAGTTATACATTATTACAGTTATGATAGAATTATAGTATGTAGACGGTTAATTTGATAGAATTACAGTTATTTACATTGAAATATTTATCAGCTAAATTCATTATATATATATATATATATATATATATATATATATATATATATATATATATATATATATATATATATATATATATATATATATATATATATATATATTGGTAGGATCCACTGAAAAGTGAAAACTAACCTTAAGTTGAAACCGAAAACCAGTCTTTTTGCTCATTTTATGTTTGCTCATTTTATGTTTTTGCTCATTTTAAGAAACTTTTGCTCATTTTAGCAAATTTTCGATCATTTTACGAAGTTTTTGCTCATTTTATGACTTTTGCTCATTTTAGCAAATTTTCGATCATTTTACGAAGTTTTTGCTCATTTTATGTTTTTTGCTCATTTTAAGAAACTTTTGCTCATTTTACAAATTTTTGCTCATTTTATGTTTTTTGCTCATTTTATATTTTTGCCCATTTTAAGAACTTTTTGCTCATTTTATCTTTTTGCTTATTTTCTGAAACTTTTTGCTCGTTTTATGTTGCAGTTTTCAGTTTTCAGCATAAGAAGTGGTTTTCACGTGATCCTATTCCTATATATATATATATATATATATATATATATATATATATATATATATATATATATATATATATATATATATATATATATATATATATACTGGAATTTTCTAAAATCATCTCTTACACTAATAATTTTAGTGATATATACAAAAATTATAATATTGACTTATGTGTCAAAAGTTATAATCGATCATTTACTTGACGTGATTATATCTAGTGGTTTAATTTAATTTATTGAAATCAAGTGCTATTTTCAACTCTTTCTAAAGCTTATTTTTTCTTCTTTTATAGGAAAATATGTCAAATTTTACCTTTTAAATAATATTTTTATGAGAAACAACCTTCACTAGTACAGAATGATCATTGATTTGCGTCGGCCGCTAGACACCCATTTGCGTCGCATATGGGTCCGACGCCATAGGTCTTGACGCAAATTTGGGAGACATGAACTGCGTCGGATAACGACACGACGCAGATTATAGCTATTTGCGTCAGATGACAAGCGGAATCCGACGCACATGACCCTTGAGCCCCAGCATCACCATCATCATTTGCATCACATGTTGGTCAATGTTTGACGCAAATCAACCATTTTTTTTAAAAAAAAAAGTCTATTTGCGTCGGACTTTGTCTTACATCCGACGCGAATTGTTAATTTTTGTTAAAAAAAATAAATTCACGTATCCAGGAATACAGGAATGAAATACAAGAAGCAAATCCTAATCGAAAACACGAAGGGATTAAACCTAAAAAAATTGAAACATAATCTATACAAAATTAAAAAATTAAAAAATCAGATCTAACATACAAAAAACGAAAACACCAAGGGACTGGATACGAAATTAAAAAATTGAACCTAAAAAAACAAAAACCAGATCTACCATACAAAAAATTGAACCTAAATCACCAAATTTCAATCTGTCGACAATGCTACCTCGATCTTCTTCCTCATTCTTCTTCATCCTGCGAATTAGATCGAACTTCAATCGCCAAAATCAAATCGAATTTCAATCGCCAAAATCAGATCGAACTTCTCGTTCTTCTTCAATTGTCGTTCATAAACTTCTTCAATTCTCGATCTTTCTTGCATTCTCGTTCTTCTTCAATTCCGAATTTCTGAAAATTCGAACTTCTCGTTCTTGAATTTGAGAAAAATAGCGGTGAATTTGAACGTCTCCTTCAATTTGGGGAAAATGAATTAAATGTGTTGATGAATTGATGAATTGTGTTGATGAATTCGTGAATTGTGAAGGAAGAAAGCTAAGAGGAGAAGAAGTGGTGGTAGGGTATGAGAAAGAGAGAGGGAGGAGATCATGAGTGACGGCTGGTTTTGGGGAAAATGATTTGTGTTACGTTGTTAGGGTTTGAAAATAAAAGGGGAAGCGGGCCTCATGGCTATGTGCGTCGCATGGACTATAAAGTCCGACGCACATCATATATAAAATAAGGCCCTGATGCAATTTGTGAATAAGGCCCTTAAACTCATTTGCGTCGGATGGGCTTCAAGATGCGACGCAAATCGTTGGATACAGCCATTTGCATCGAATTTAACTTACCTTCGACACAAAATTGTCTTTCATGATTTGCATCGAACATTGATCGGGGTCCGACGCACATGAATCTCGCACCCATTTGCTTTGAAAATAAAAGGGGAAGCGGGCCTCATGGCTATGTGCGTCGCATGGACTATAAAGTCCGACGCACATCATATATAAAATAAGGCCCTGATGCAATTTGTGAATAAGGCCCTTAAACTCATTTGCGTCGGATGGGCTTCAAGATGCGACGCAAATCGTTGGATACAGCCATTTGCATCGAATTTAACTTACCTTCGACACAAAATTGTCTTTCATGATTTGCATCGAACATTGATCGGGGTCCGACGCACATGAATCTCGCACCCATTTGCTTTAATTTTTTTGCGTTGAATGCGGGACACATCCGACGCATATAAATCATGATTCGTCGGATGCCATGAATGTCCGACGCAAATGATGCGCTCCTACACTTCTGCGTCGGTTTATCTGTTGTGCGACGCAATTCAGGAGACGCAAATCAACTTTTTTCAAAAATTGGGGACCAACCCCTCTTATTTTCAATTATTTATTATTTTTGAGGTCAAGTTGGTTCAACAAAATTCTTCTCAAAACAGCATGGCCTAAGTATTCTTATTATTGGATGCATTTTTCTTAGGAGAGCTTAAGAACATTCTCAAAGTACATATGGTATTTATTATTCTCAAAATATATTGGATTATACAAAAAGTATATACATACTTTGATTTTTTTAGTTTTTCCAATGTAAGTTATAAAAAGAATTAGAATACTCTTCTCTTAAGGGAGAATCATAATACATTGCCACGCAAGGTAACAAGAAAAAAAATTTAATCCATATCAAAATGAATATCCATGTCTTGCATCGTGCTGCAATAGTATGACCAAATCTAGAAGCACTACTACAAAAAAGGGAAAAGAAAACTGTCGAAATAGGCCTTATAGAACGCCTCAAGACCGATCTCCAGCTAAGCGCTCTATAAAGAATATAGAACGGGTGATATAGGCGCTTTGTAAGACCAAGAATAGAGATCGCCTCTTCTTGCTAGGAGCATTCTCTTTTCTAGTGAAATATACGTGGTAATTGTGAAGAAAAAAGAGAGGAATATGAAACGTCCATCTTTGATAACAGTTATCTTTTCTCTTTTATAGAAAACGGTTATCTAAAATAACCATTCTCTATTCCTTCCTTTTAAAAAAAAAAATTTGCATAAATAGATGGCGGCTCTCACTCTTCGTGTATTACATCATTGTTAACTCGGAAGGAACTACAAGAGGGGGGGTGAATTGTAGTGTGGAACTTATTGCCAAATAATGCGGAATTTAAAACATAAGCAATAAGGAACTCAAAGTGCAAGAGAGATTTTTACGTGGAAACTTCTTGTCCCAATACAAGAAGAAAAACCACGACCTCCTCAGGATTTAAACTCTTCACAATAATAGGGAACCTCCTCTGTTACAACCTATTACGTGCGCAAGTTCCACTCAGAACTCCAACTCTCTCACAAGTTCCACTAGGAACTTTAACACTCTAGACTTAACTCTAAGTCCCTTAAGAGTTCCCACAACTCTTTACAACAGGTTTACTCAAACCCTTTACCCCTGAATAGACTTCACCCCCAAGTCTACGCATAAACAATAAGAACTTACCCAAGTTCCTCACTCGAACTTGATACAAGAATTCACTCAAACCCTTTACCAAGTTCCCATTACAAGAGTTCACTCAAACCCTTTAACCCCAAACTCAAATACATACGCTTGATAATTTGGATTAACTCTAGTATATAGAAACTGAATAACTGTAAAGGAACATGGCACTCGTAGTAACTTAGAACTCACGGGAACTGACTCAAAATAAGGAATAGAAAATATAATTCTTATTGTAACTTTATTCCTTAAGTCAGACCTTGTGGAATGACATAAGTTAGACACTATGGAAAGACACCAGTCAGACAACTTAAAAAGAATACATAAGCCTCTATTTATAGTACGTTCAAACCGTGAGCACCACTTCCACTTATTTCTCCACTAACCCATGATCAGTTAGTTGGGAGAAACTTGGGGAAGAAGCAGTCAACTTCTTGGGCACAACTTATGTCACGTTTACAGTAAAGCAGTTAGAGTAAAAATAGGAAACAAAAAGAAAATAAATACTTGGAGAAAAAGCTACGTTTTATCAAAATATAATCCAAGAGATATTTTTCCAAAACTCACTTTTTATTTATTTTCTTATGCAAAAATATTTTACTGAAAACTTTTTCCATAAACCTGACATAAGTACATGAGTTCCTATTCGTACAGGAACTCGCGTCTACAAGTTCCTGCACTCAAAAACTCATTGAACGTATTATAGATCTAGGCGTACGTTTTATTTTCCAAAAACTGATAAGATAAGATTAAATTAACAAAAGATATCAAAATCATAATCTAAAATAAAAATCGATTTTATTTTAAAAATATTTTATTTAAAACTTATCTTTTATTTAAAAACAAAAACTTATCCTAAAACAACTAATGCATATTATCTAAAAATAATTAATCAAGTGGAGATTTATTAAGAAACAAACTCTAAATAAATCCTACAGATTAAGATAATAATATGCAACAACTTACTGACTCCTGAATACTTTTGACTCTAAGTTCCACGAATTCCTTTTGACACCTTTGTTCCTTTACCTTTCACGTTTCCACATACTTACATGAATCCTAGAAAGTAAACTCATACTTCCTGTCTTCATGCACCATGCTGCTCCAACTCAGGAACCGCATGCAATAGCTCCACCTCTGGAACTTCAACGTGCTAGTTCCTTTAAGGAACTTCGCACATATAGTTCCTGCTCAGGAACTGCTTGTTTCAACTATGAAACTTCAGGAACTACTCCCACTCAGAAACTGCTCCGACTCAGGAACTGCTCCCGCTCACGAACTGCTCCCACTCAGGAACTGCATATTCAATGTTCCTCTTAGGATATACCTAGGAACTGCTCTGTTTGTGTTCCTTCTAGGAACTCTTCTAGGAACTTTGTTTGTGCTTGCTTCTATAATATTTTTCTTGAACTCTTCATGCTTGGTTCCATCTTAGGAACTTACATAAAATCTAGCAGCACATCTGTATAATCAAACTTCTTCTCTCTTTGGATTTCTTCCTCAGGAACTTCACTTATTGGATTTCTTCTAGGAACTCTTCATGATGTGATATATTTAACCTTTCATGACTTGTTCTATGGTAACGTAATATGCACATCTCAAACACACATGTTAGTTAGATAATCATCATTTGTTTACAATCATCAAAACAATATATGTCTCAACAATATTCCCCCTTTTTGATGATGACAAACAAATGATGCTTATCACAAATTAAATAATAAACGATGTACATTAATTCCTCTTAACAAACAAGTCATGCATGTATATGAAGGAAATATCAATATAAGATAAACACATCATACAAAGAACTTTCATCATTTAAGGATTTAGACTTAACTATGCTTGACTATAAGCATCATACATATTCTTCCTCCTTTTGTCATTATCGAAAAGGATCATCTTACACACATTTTGTTTTAGGTAAATCATATACACATATTGTTATATGCTACACTTACCACTATATTGGTTAAACACCTGTTAGTCCCAAAAGCCTCAAGAATCTCAATTTTCAAACTTAGGATGCATGTACTACAGAAATTTCCAACTCACAATCCAAAGACCCAACTTCAAAACCATCGAAAGAACTTGACAAATAATTAAATAAAAGTCAAGAAAACAAATCAGATTTGAAAGTCAAGAATGGATTAAGAGATAGGACATTGTAATATCCGGCTCAAAGCATATGAAAGAAGTTTATGGAATAATTTGAGTAGAGGGAACTTGAGAGATATTTTGTGCTCTATGGTTTAGACTTTTAATTAATAAGAGGTTCTCAACAATAATTAGAGTTGATTACTTCACTTTACACTTTTGAAATCTCTGCCAAACCCACACACACCTTGATATGTATCAATCAAGTTCATTTTTACTCAACCAACCAATCATGAGGAACTCATTGCCCGAAGAAACTTGAACGAATTTATCTTTGTAATCAAGTTCTTCCAATCTTTCGCTTATGTTCCTCTTCTCAAATCATCAAATCCATGAGTAAGCATTTTCACAACCTTATGAAATATTGACTTCTAGGAAATAATAAAGATTTGATCACCCTTGTTTACTTCTTTTTTTTCTCTTTTTTTTTTTTTTAACAAGGGTGTCATTACAAGTTATTGCACTTTTCTTAGAATGTCACATTTACCTACCACAAAGAAGTAATTGCTTACTCACACATACGTGAAATCCACCACTAAGAATGAAAACATATATATTGATTCCTTCCTTATTCCCCCTGAGATCCTTACCACTCTCTCATCAATAGGAACTTATATGAGTAGTTCCATCTAATGATATATCCTTCTGAGCATCAATTGATAAATCATAAAATACTTGCTTCTCACTTTTTCCATAACTTCCCCCTCAAAATGTATTTACCATTTATCACTCTTTATGCATCATTGAACTATTAAAAGTCATGAATTTTAATTTAGAGCACATGGGAATTAGGAGATTTAAAGTGACAGGATATGAATGGAATGAGGAATTAATCAATCAAAGGGTATTTGAAGAAATGTGGTGTGAACTGATGATAGTTGGCTAAGAATAGGTTTGTTCCCTCTAAAGGTTGAATGAAATATATTATGGGAATTTACCTGTCTTGTTCCATCAAGGTTTCTTTCATTGTACCTTTGGCAACTTAGGACTTTCATGTTTGACAACATCCACAGTTCTATTATGAGACCTCTAATACTCTTAGGCAAGTGAGTATGCCTTTACGACACAAAAATTAAGTGTAACATATTTACGCTAGTGTGCATATAATCACTTCAATTTTAGTATGTGTAAGAACCCAATTCGACAAAACTTTTGGAAAAGAACATGTTTATACTCAAGTCATACTTCATTAAGTCTTGTTCCTCTAAACAGTCCATGAATAGGTGAAATTATAAAGAACATATATTCACATAATTTAAAGCAAGACTTCTAAAAGCTATGCATTCATATTAATAATTTAACGATGTAATTTATTAATCGTGATACAATGTGAATAGGAACATCATAACTTAAGTCACTTTTCACCATGAATATAATATTACCTCAAGTACTGGACTGATTTTGATGACTTATTTTTGAGTTTCTGAACTGCTAGTTCCATCATTTTGATATCTTCACATCTGATGGAAACTTTCATACCAACTCGACTCATACTCATCCTAGCTTCTTCAAAATTTCTTTGACATATTTTTGTCCTTGCATCATTATATTTCAAGAGAGTAGTTGTGTTCCCTTATCATGCTCACGTACACATTTGCTTATAAGGTTAGCAAAAACCCTTGCATAAAATAGTTAGTTGTACAAAAAATATTATCCATATAACCATATACAACTACTAAGTCAATTCCTCTTGAAAACATAAATTATTGTTAATTTTGAAATCATTTTTCAAGAAGAAACTTGATGTTGTTCCTCATAGATTTCCAACAATAAAATTTATTTTGAACGCATTGAAAATCTATTTAGAACAACTTAAATCCCATGTAAGCAACAAGAGAAAATAATGTACAGTTATTTTATGACCTAGCTACATGAATACAAGTTTTCTCAAAGTCAATACCTTTGTTTAGTTGTTCCTCTCAACAACTAACCTGTATAGAGTTCCTTTGCCGATGTCTCTGTGAATGAGTCGTAGGAATAGTTCTTATGTTCCAGTTAGAATCAAGGGACTCGATTATTGGAACTGTCTGTTCCTACTAATCTGATAGGAACTCGCTTCCACATATTCATTGAGTTGAACTTTTATTTTATGAACTTGAACTTAATCTTCACTTTTTAAGCTCTTCTCCATGAGGTCATATAGCTGGCTATTGTTGCTTTTGAGAGTGACATATTATATGTAGGAACTCTAGCTCTATAGGAACTTGTGAGTTCAACATAAAAAATTAAAAAACATCTTTAACCTGTTTACTGGGAAAAAACAAGTTAGTCTCATAACAAATATGTCATCTCTTAATAACACATTATATATCATTTTGCTATAAACTCTGTGTTTCTAACAATTAGAGGTGCGTTCTAACACAACCTCATCGCTTCTATTTTTAAAGTTCCTTAGATGATTCTTATTGCTATTAATTACCAAGACACTTAAAATCAAACGCTTAAGAACATAATACCAATGTTTTCTCCTTTGAAGATCTCATAGGATGTCTTGTTGATCAACTTCTAATCATTCATTTGTTGATGATTTAGCAAGTGATATCAATTGCTTTTTCTTACTTGTTCATTTGGAAAACATTAGCAAAGAGTATTCTGTCATGTCTTCCAAAGTTTCATTCATTATATTCGCCTTGTAATGAATACCTTGTTCCTGCATACATCATCAAACTCATCTGGAACTGGAATCAAGTTCCTAGGCATTGCCGGCCATCATATGAATCTTCTGTTCATCTGAAATAAATAATCTCTGGAGCTCTCTTTTTAATTTCAGGAACTTGTTCCCAATCTGTTCGTTCCTTTGATGGAAGACATGAACTTGTTCCGTCATTTTAGGTTGTCATAAACTATGAAATATACTCTGTAAAACAAACCCAAAAAGAAATACTTTGTGCATCTTAATGTTAGTAGGTTAGTCAAAAGAGATAACATAATTCAAGCATAAAAATGGAATAAACATAAAGTTCCTTAGTAGAGTACTCCCTTTAGAATGTCGTTCTAGCGTTAAGTCCAAGAGGGTTCAACATTCAATGACGAAAGAGTAGTCAACAACTAGTGTGTTTCTCTTGGGAACTCGGATATATAGGAACAGGAACAAGAACTCGTGCTAGTATAGACCATTTCACCTTGTGAAAACATTTAGTTGTTCCAAACACGTTGATTCATTTCAGCGTTCTTGGAACACTATTAATTCCACCTAATTAAAGTTTGAGTTCCTTGATCCAAAACTAATTTTTATGCTTTTGATATTTTAGTTACCTCAATTATCAAACCTACAAAATAAACATTAAAATCCTGCACAACATATTAAGAGAAGACAATATATATAAACTTGTAAAATAACTTCTCTTTTCTAACCTTTCACAAATTTGCATTAGTGATAAGGAACATCAAGATGCAAATAAACTTATGAAAGATATATACATATTATATAAATGACCAAGATATGCAAGATGTTGTAAAGGTGTCTTACCCATTTATTTAAACAAATGTATCACCTTCTACATACCTCTTTTAAAGGTTTTTATAGAGAAACTCATATACTTGTCCAAGTACACAAATAACCATTTTGTCATCATTTATTGGTTATCTTCTCTCACATAGCCTCCAAAATCAGTAACTTCTTGATCTTTGGTACCCAGTATATATTGGGTCCTTTCTTGTTAGTAAGATAAGGCAAAAATCTATACTTCAACCGGTAAAGATTGTATGACTATCTCTACTATTAAGAACAAACACGCATCCATATAATAAATGTTCAATATACTCAAAATGCATGGAAAAACTATTCTTTGGCAAATAAATGAAATAACAATAAATTACACTGCCTAAAGAATAAAGTTCCCTTTCATAGGGAAACCAAGTTCCAAAAGTGACAATATGCATTGTTCCATATGACTTGTTCCTTAAACCATTTCTAACATACTGATTCTTTGATTTGAAAACAATTTGGAAATCTGAATTTTGTCTTTAAAACAGTTTTAATTAAAGTTGTCCAAAATTTCAAAAATAAAACATCAAAGCCATACATAATGATTTACTAGAAATAATATAAGGAACAATTTCCAATGTAATATATGCGTATAAAGAATACTTCAAGGAAGAGATACTTACGTCAAAGGGGTCGTTGATAATCCTTGAGTGACATTAAATTGATGATAAAAAGTCAGCTTCCACTTGTTCCATTGAATGACGTAGGGTGGAGTTCCTTTCTCGTACGGGTTCCTTCTTCTTGCAGGAACTTCACTCAGCAGGGTTGCCTGCTTATCAACGAGTTCCGGCTCTGATACCAATTGTTAACTCGGAAGGAACTACAAGAGGGGGGGGGTGAATTGTAGTGTGGAACTTATTGCCAAATAATGCGGAATTTAAAACCTAAGCAATAAGGAACTCAAAGTGCAAGAGAGATTTTTACGTGGAAACTTCTTGTCCCAATACAAGAAGAAAAACCACGACCTCCTCAGGATTTAAACTCTTCACTATAATAGGGAACCTCCTTTGTTACAACCTATTACATGCGCAAGTTCCACTCAGAACTCCAACTCTCTCACAAGTTCCACTAGGAACTTTAACACTCTAGACTTAACTCTAAGTCCCTTAAGAGTTCCCACAACTCTTTACAACAGGTTTACTCAAACCCTTTACCCCTAAATAGACTTCACCCCCAAGTCTACGCATAAACAATAAGAACTTACCCAAGTTCCTCACTCGAACTTGATACAAGAATTCACTCAAACCCTTTACCAAGTTCCCATTACAAGAGTTCACTCAAACCCTTTAACCCCAAACTCAAATACATACGCTTGATAATTTGGATTAACTCTAGTATATAGAAACTAAATAACTGTAAAGGAACATGGCACTCGTAGTAACTTAGAACTCACGGGAACTGACTCAAAACAAGGAATAGAAAATATAATTCTTATTGTAACTTTATTCCTTAAGCCAGACCTTGTGGAATGACATAAGTTAGACACTATGGAAAGACACCAGTCAGACAACTTAAAAAGAATACATAAGCCTCTATTTATAGTACGTTCAAATCGTGAGCACCACTTCCACTTATTTCTCCACTAACCCATGATCAGTTAGTTGGGAGAAACTTGGGGAAGAAGCAGTCAACTTCTTGGGCACAACTTATGTCACGTTTACAGTAAAACAGTTAGAGTAAAAATAGGAAACAAAAAGAAAATAAATACTTGGAGAAAAAGCTACGTTTTATCAAAATATAATCCAAGAGATATTTTTCCAAAACTCACTTTTTATTTATTTTCTTATGCAAAAATATTTTACTGAAAACTTTTTCCATAAACCTGACATAAGTACATGAGGTCCTATTCGTACAGGAACTCGCGTCTACAAGTTCCTGCACTCAAAAACTCATTGAACGTATTATAGATCTAGGCGTACGTTTTATTTTCCAAAAACTGATAAGATAAGATTAAATTAACAAAAGATATCAAAATCATAATCTAAAATAAAAATCGATTTTATTTTAAAAATATTTTATTTAAAACTTATCTTTTATTTAAAAACAAAAACTTATCCTAAAACAACTAATGCATATTATCTAAAAATAATTAATCAAGTGGAGATTTATTAAGAAACAAACTCTAAATAAATCCTACATATTAAGATAATAATATGCAACAACTTACTAACTCCTGAATACTTTTGACTCTAAGTTCCACGAGTTCCTTTTGACACCTTTGTTCCTTTACCTTTCACGTTTCCACATACTTACATGAATCCTAGAAAGTAAACTCATACTTCCTGTCTTCATGCACCATGCTGCTCCAACTCAGGAACCACATGCAATAGCTCCACCTCTGGAACTTCAACGTGCTAGTTCCTTTAAGGAACTTCGCACCTATAGTTCCTGCTCAGGAACTGCTTGTTTCAACTATGAAACTTCAGGAACTGCTCCCACTCAGAAACTGCTCTGACTCAGGAACTGCTCCCGCTCACGAACTGCTCCCACTCAGGAACTGCTCCCACTCAGGAACTGCATATTCAATGTTCCTCTTAGGATATACCTAGGAACTGCTCTGTTTGTGTTCCTTCTAGGAACTCTTCTAGGAACTTTGTTTTTGCTTGCTTCTATAATATTTTTCTTGAACTCTTCATGCTTGGTTCCATCTTAGGAACTTACATAAAATCTAGCAGCACATCTGTATAATCAAACTTCTTCTCTCTTTGGATTTCTTCCTCAAGAACTTCACTTATTGGATTTCTTCTAGGAACTCTTCATGATGTGATATATTTAACCTTTCATGACTTGTTCTATGGTAACGTAATATGCACATCTCAAACACACATGTTAGTTAGATAATCATCATTTGTTTACAATCATCAAAACAATATATGCCTCAACAATCATTCTCCTGCCTCTTCGTGTATTACATCTATCAATGTCAAATAATATGCATCTAATTCATATATCCATACAAGCTACCATAAACCAAATATATTAAATCAATCAAAAATCAGTTGATTCATTCACAAAATGTTCTATACATATTCTAACGTTACATAGAATATTCTTAGATAATACCATTGTGCTACAATTAATCTAAAGTTATAAATCAACATCATCATCGTCATGCACTTGGTGATATCCAGTAACATATGATATCCACCTATCCCTAAACTCGTCAATCATTTGTTGAGAATATGTGGGAGGAACTCTATCAAAATACTACAAAAAAATGTAAAATAGAAGTTAGTACATAGCAATTTGTGGTACATAGCAAGTGTAATACGAGGTGTAAATCCAATAAGGTCAAGGCATCCAAATTGAAAGAGCATATATAGAGAATGAAATCTTAAAACATGCATCGTATCGTTGAGCTATAATTAATTCACAATTATAAATTAACATCATTTGTCATTCGCTTGGTGATATCCGGTGACATATAAGATCCACCTATTCCTGACATTATCAATCACTTCTTGAGAATATATGGGAGGAACTCTATCAAATATTCAAAATACTACAAAAAAAATGTAAAATAGAAGTTACTATACACAAAAAGGCTTCCTCCGTTTCAAATTAGTTGTGACACTTTTAAAATCACGGACTCCTAGGCAATTTTTTGGAGAGGAGAGAGATAGAGAAAGAAAACAAAAGGGTCCCATGTGATAGGAGATAGATAGAGAGAAATTATTACCCAAAATGAAAGTGTAACATCTAATTTGAAACTTCCTAAAATAGAAAGTGTCACAACTAATTTGGAATGGAGGAAGTAATCAAGTTCGAAGCCTCTCAACACTAGAGGAATTATTTATTAAAAAATGTGAAATGCATCAACAAGGACTATTTTCCTATTCTAGCCTTGGAAGTTCGTTTCTGTAGTCCAAATGGTAAATAATGGCATTCCTTGGAGATTAATACGAAGTTGAGAATATATACTCCATATGGAGTTTATACAACGATATAAAGCATCCAAATCGAAAGAGCATATCCAGAATGAAATCTAATAACATGCATAATACAATATACGGTTTTTTCACCATATACCCCTGACTAATTTTTTTTTGCACCGTATACCCTCGCAACTTTCCAAATTCACCATATACCCCCCACGTTTCAAAAAATACACTGACTTACCCTTAATGACTAACAGCGTTAAACTCTGTTAGTCATTAAGCCCTAAACCCCCCCCTCTAACCCTAATTAACTAACCTAAATCTAACCCTAATCTAATACCCTAATACTAACCCTAACCCTAAACACCCCTCCCCCACCCTAACCCTAAGTAAACCCTAACTCTCTCTAACCTAACCCCACCCCCCACCCAACCCAACCCCACCTACCAACCCAACAACCATCGCAGCCCCAATTCCCCAACCACCGCAACCTCCCCGCAGCCCCCTTCCTTCCCCGTCAGTAGCGCAATCCCCCCTCCCCTTCCCCCGTCGTCGTGCGGCCCCCTCCCCATCCCCCGTCGTCGCGCAGCCCCCTCTCCTTCCCCCATCGTCGCAGCCCCCCTTCCCCGTCGTCGTTGCCCCTCCCCCTTTCCCCATCGTCGCGCATCCCCCTCCCTTCCCCGTCGTCGCGCAGCCCCCTCCCCTCCCCTTCCCACGCAAATGGGGCAACCCTCGCTTGATTTTGGGCGTTTCGTATTTTTTCGAATTCTAGGCGTTTCGAATTTTTTTTTCATTTCAGAGGAGGGGGAGGGGTTCGGTGGGGAAGGGGAGGGAGGAGGGTCAGGCGCGGCCATGGGGGAAAGGGAGGAGGGGGGGCGCTTGGCTACGGGGAAGGGAAGGGGAGGGGGTTGAACGACTGCAAGGGAGGGGGAGGGGGAGTGGGCAGGGGAGGGGCATGGGGGGGGAAGGGGGAGGGGGAGGGATGGTGGGTGGGTGGTGGGGAAAGGGGTGGGGGGGGGAGGGGTGGTGGGGAAATGGGTGGGGTAGGGTGGGGGAGTGGTGGGTGGGTGGCTAGGGTTAGGGTTAGGGTATTAGATTAGTGTTAGGGTTAGAGTTAGGTTTAGTTTAGGTTAGTTAATTAGGGTTAGAGGGGGGATTAGGGCATAATGACTAACAGTGTTAGACTTCCGTTAGTCATAAGGGCATGTTGATGTATTTTTTGAAACGTGGGGGGTATATGGTGAATTTGGAAAGTTGCGAGGGTATACGGTGCAAAAAAAAATTAGTCAGGTGTATATGGTGAAAAAACCGTATAATATAAGAAATACCTTGTGAGGTATGGACATTTGTTTGGATTTTATTGTATGGACATTTTATTGTTTGGAGCCTAGAGGTTGAAGTGGGTACTATTATACAAGGAAGTTCAAATATAAAAAGTTAATAACTTTGTTTGAACGAACTACGTATAAGTGTTACAAAACTCTAAATGATATCAAGTACCTCTATCTTTTTCCACTTAGGGGTCGCCTGGATTATGAGTAATAGGAGGGGAATAATTACGTGGGTAATTTCAGGCTTTTTCATCAGTTTGGATTGAGCATAATAAATCAATGGGGTAATTGATTCCCCTGAAAGTGGGGGTAAAAGTTATCCACCCCTACCCCTGGGTAACTTTTCCCCTTCATTTTGTCTAATTCGAGCTTATCATCAGTGGGACAATTGCCAACAACTGCCTTCTAAAACAGCAGATAGACATGAAGGCAAAAATTTCCCACCCTATGAATACCAAACTTCTGGAAAAAAATGTTATCTCCCCCTAAATTAGTACTCTTGCAATTATTTCCCCAAAAAATTTAACCCCCCAATAATTCATTCTATACCAGCCTACCAGGCGAGCCCTTAATATAAGGATTTTTCTTCAGTTTAGCAATATCCTTTCCGTGCTCTTGGCTAAATTTTATGATTTCCCTAAGTAATCATCACGAGTTAAGTTATATTTCAATACTTACAATCTGTAGAGTACTAAGCATATACTAATTTACTTGATTTGGCACATACTTATTAATTATATTTTGAGCAAATCCACAAATTCTTCTTTTCTTGCTGGTCACTGGCAATCTGGTATATTATTCGCATTTGCCAAGTTAATATTACACGCAACGATGATATAGCCAAGTCCGAACATATTTAAGGGATTTTATTTTTCGCCATGGTTTAACATAGGAGTTTGTTATCTACATCAATGAGTGTAAAGCTGTATGAAATGTTAAACCGAAACAGGGTCACCTTTTTTGTACATTAGAAGATTGATTAATTTGCCAACCAAAATGTTATCGTCAAGATGTTCTCCTAATCTGAAAGCTTACAAACAGAATGACTAAATGCAAAGGGTGATGCCATAAATTTCTATCTAAACAAAATTTGCAAGAAAATTCAGCATGCTCAAAGATGCTGCGCAACATTGTTTCAGAAACTTGCATAGTTATTCCACCATGGCATCAACAGGAGCAGCTTTAACAGCAGGATCAGAAGGTTTTCCTCCGCCCTTACCTGTGCAGTTCAATAAAAGTTCAGAAACTAATAATATGCTTATATTGGGTCACTAAAAGAGGTAAGGGCCTGGGGGAAGAAAATGCAAAATTTCAACTTTCAAGGATTACCTTTGTGCTTTCTTTGTTTGGCTTTAAGCTTTACATTCTTCTTCAGGTGAAATTGGGCAGGGGATTTCTTGGATTCTGAGGGACCTAAATTTTATTCATACCACCAACTAACAAGTTAGTTCAAGCAAGAGCACGGCGAAGTAACAAAGCATCATTCGTCGGATCGCATCTAGTATCATTCACAGAACAAAATTCATGCAAGCAAACTGGGTGACCAGCATATTGGCCTATCCTCAAATTGCACTTCATACAAGCATGCTATCCGTTGCAAGTGAAGGTAATGATGATTGATGGCCACAAATAGAAATCAAACAGCTCCACGGCTCTAGAGTAGAACGACCACAAAGCAGTAATTAGGACTTTATAGTCTAACTTAGGCGCTTTGCACTATACACTGACTCAAAGACACCAGCGTTGTTCGGAAATGAGTTAATGGATTGTAATAAGGAGGCATTGTACAGTGGCAAATTGATGACCCTGAAACATCAAATTCCCATACATACAAACTACACTTCTTATTTTAAGAAAGGCGGTTGGGCAGAATCCTTCATAATAGAAGTGAAGAGACAACTTAAGTTAATACTCCACTTTTTACAAAATCTGCTTCAAACATGTGATTCTATACTTTCTTCATGTACCGTCGTAATGCGGAGCTTGGGGACCTAACAGCATTCCCAAACCGAACCAGAAAGGCAAACCATCTCCTTCACACCAAGTGCCCGGATTCATGGTTTGAGTTAAAAAAAAAATCATTGAGTATTCCAGGAGTTTTGGGCAAAATAATCCAATATCTATATTTAACTTGCACAAACTTTAATCGTTACCCCTTGATGCTTATGGAAACCATAGGTAACAAATTTCAGTACTCTAACATATTAGTAGACAGACACACCATACCAAACAGCCTCCACCAACAAATCATGAATCGAATCAATACTAATTCAAAATCATTCTTAAGAAAAAAGTAACTATTGCTAAAGCAAAATCAGCTTCTAAATAACATTCCATTAACATAAAAAGTTGAATTTTCTTCCACATCCAGAATTTCTCAGCGTAATAACCAAAAAAATCAAGCAATGAACTTCAAATTAATCAAATTAAAACCCTAAAAAACAAAATCCACAAGCAAAAAGCTAAAATTAAGTAAGAAAAAAGACTAACCATCAGCAGGAGCCATTTCAACATCATCCATAGTAATAAGACCTTTTTCTATAGCCTCTTTTTGACCCTAAATATTTAAGAAAAATCATCAATCAATCAATTAATTCATTCAACAAGTAAAAAAGATCGTAAGGAGAGAGAAAGAGAGGTAGAAAATAGTTAAAAAAGTATACTCGACGCCATTTTTTAAGGAGCTTGCGTTTGCGCTTGCCGGAGACAGACTGATTCTGCGTTTGGCGCTTGAGCTTCTTGGAGTGTGGATCTCCGTGCACAGCTCGCTTTCTCTCTGAGATAAACGCTCTTCTCTTCTTCTGTACCTCATTGAATTTCGCCATCTTTGTCTTTCTCGAGTTTCTCCAACTCTTCTGTTTTCTAAAACCCTAGTTTTTGGATAATGTTGTGCTTTCTTTCTTTTACTCTACAGACTACAGCCGTCGACATTCAACGGTCACGAGAATAGGTGAAGGAAAATTGACCTATTCGGCACCGATTATACTTCCTTTGTTTCTTAATAGATGCACCGCGTTTATATTGACGTAAGTTAGTGGACGTACTTGTTATGTACTCCCTCCGTCCCATATTATAGTACTTCTTTTCTTTTAAAGTGTCCCAAAATGTAATTCTTATTTCCTTTTTTGATTCTGAATCGCTATTTACCGTCCGTATTTACTTGAAATCGTCCGTATTTTTTTCATTATATACCCCCCATGCCCCTCCCCCTTTCACCTCACTTTACCCTCTCCACTCTCACCAAACTTAAGCTCTCTCTCTCTACCATCAAGCACTAACACCACCACCACCTTCCGAACACCACCGCCGGCCGACCACCACCCACCACCGGAGCACCACCGAAGCAAGTGAGGAGTACCGAAAATGTCCAATGAAGGACCGTCAACGCCGCCGGAACGAAATGTGGTAAGTTGAAATTTTTATTTTTTTTTTGAAGTTGCCAGAAAATTTTTTTTGGCCACCGGAGCAGGGTAACGGATCGAAAATCCGTTACCCCAGTGGAAGAAACGGATGCAAAACCCGTTGCTTCCACAGAACTAACGGACAAAAAATCCGTTGCCTCTGTGGTGGTAACGGATTTCCTATCCGTTACCGGAGGCAGTGGTAACGGATTTCCTATCCGTTGCCCCGCATTTTCGAAAAAAAAAATTTCTTTTTTAGCCTCGTGTCACTAGTGGAAAATACCTCAAATGCTCCGGTTTTTAAGGCCACAAATGCTCCGTATTTGACGCGTAGCAGACGTCATACGAGCATTTAAGGATCTTACAAATGCTCCGGTTGCAAACGGAGCATTAAATAGTACAAATGCTCCGGTTGATGGTAGAAAACCGGAGCATTTGTGCTATCTAATGCTCCGATTTTTACCATCAACCGAAGCATTTAAATCTTTTGCAATTTTAAAAAATTACGACCCACCTTTGGCGTAGCATTGTCAACAACGAGTGCTACTACCCGGCGGAAGGCGTCACGCGATCTAGGGATAAAATCACGTTGCAATGTAATTAATAAACCTAGGAACCAATTATAATAATTTTTTAAGTACAAAAGATTTTCACCTCAAAAAAATAAAATACAAAAGAGTTTCAAAAGTTTCAAATGCAATGTATATAACCAAATTACATAGCAAAAAATTTAACTCTCTGCTCACATGCACATTCCCAGCAGTCCTTGGTCCCAACCTGCATGGCTGCATTTACAACAAATTTTAAACACCAGAATTTTTTCAGTGTCTTAATTTTAAGTTCATAGGGAGTCCATAAATGATTAATAAAAACATCATGGAATTACTCATTAATGATAAATAAAACACCAAAAAAAATTCAAGTGTCTTAATTCTAAGTTAATTTAACGAAGTCATTTAATTCAGACAGCTAATCTTCTAAGTTTTTTTTTTGAGGGGAGGGCTAATCTTCTAAGTTAATGGCATTGTTCTGCAAAGATAACATTAAATTAACTTAGAAGATCATTTAATAGTTCTTTTTTCTGTAGGAAATTATAACGTATTAGAATGCAGAAAGGAAAACAGAATAAAGACAAGAGTATGCACAATGCAGTCAACACGGAAGAAATAACAGAAACAATCAGCAGCAACTCTCCTCTATTCAAAACAATAAGACAGTCATGAACCACATCAGGGCAAATATAAAAATAACAGAACTTCATGAGACTTGAATGTAAGCAACATAATCAAATAATAACTTCCATTCTCTTAAAATATTTAATAGTCAGCTGCTGAATGAATCAGAACAATAGCTTGTATTAAGAAGAGTGACCAATTACAACTTCAATCTCAACAAATCCTTTAATGTGAGACTAAGTGGAAAATTACATCAAACATATTACTCCAGGACATGTGTGATGAAGTCTTAGGTAGCAAGCATGCTTCACGACCATCGACTGGTTGTGAGGTTGAAATTCCAAATTCACGATTAGGCACTTAATGATGCAAAATCTTAGCCCTTTTTTGTAGCAGTGTTCATAAGAGTTGCTAAATCTTTTCAACTTATTATCTTGCATCAGTGATTGTTTTTCCTTCGTCATATGAAATAAGAGAGAAATTGAACCATTTACATGTTTGCAAACTATAAAATCAAAACCAAATTTACGACTAGGCACTTAATGATGCAGCAAAAACTATTTGAATGATACAAGCATAGCACAGTTTTTGAATTTGAAGTACAACAGCATAGGTGAAGCCAAAATTAAAGCTGCATACATTTCTTTGCGGCAGCTCTAATATGTTCGCAGTGGAATCCTAGCCTGAGCAAGTGGATTCCCACCTGGAGCAAGTGGATTCCCATCTAGAGCAAGTGGGTTCCTAGCCTGCCAACCAGTATCAGCAGCAAGAGTTCGAGTAAGTGGAGGAACTTTAGCTTGCTCAGGAATTCCCTAATGAATCAAGATATCCTCACAAGTTTAGCTATTCATAATTGATACAATCATAATTAGAACGCGACCATGACAAGGGTATCAAGTTGTACAATATCACTTGGAAAAATTGCTTGTAATGATAGCATATAACTCACCTAGAGAAACCTAGAGAGCTAGGTACAGTATTGTGCAAGCAAAAAGGAACTTTTAGTTCTCTACTATGTATTAACTATTAATTACCCAAATAAACAGCAAGCAATCAAGCAACATTCCACAGATAGTCCACCATCAGACACACACGACAATAAGAAACCCAAAAAGGAAACATATTAGTTTCAGTAGTTGTATACATGTATGCTCATTGTCTAATAAAAAAACAAATAAATTAAAGTTTCTCTGAATAGTGGGAGCTTAATCTGATGTATTGAGGTAATGCAAGATGTTTCTAGCTAGCAGCATGCAATTACTGTAGAGTTGTGTAGTATGTGATCTGCATTATGAGCTCCACTAATTTAAGTTACTGATGCAAGTTTCCATTTGAGTCATTTTTCACTTGCTTTTTCTTTTGTGTATACTTGAGGGATGCACAATAAGATTCATTTCCATTATTGTTCAAACTTGACCTTTTGTGACATATTTTCTGTCTGAAGTCAGTTAGTTTATTAACCGAGGGTTAAGGAACTAAATTTAAGCTCATGCCCTTAATGGAAGTTTAGAAGAGCTGGAAAAAGTATTTGAACTTGCAGTGAGTGGGTCAGAAGATGATAAGATATATGCAGCCACAATACTTTGTGGACCATCCTTAATTCTGGATTGGAATGTGTAGGTAGGGCACGTTAAATTCGAACTTTAAACTACTGTCATCGATTAATGAGTGAACTTAGAGTTATTGGCACATATGATGCCTTGTCTTGCAGGAGCAACATAAGAAAAACTAAAGCAAATCACTCAGAATAAGAATTCTTACCCACTCATTACTCACAACTCACAAGTATATATCATCAAAAGACTCATTTTCTTCATGAATTACGACTAATTGACAACAAACCACAGTAATTATATCAATAATCATGCAAACAGTGAAATCAATCATAAACTATGCAATTAATAGTAAAGATAAAACTGAATCCGTAATACATGCATAATATCAATGTCACTCATAACCTAATCCATAATACATTCTAATTTCTCAAAATTCCCCTTTCTCAAGAATCAATCGGAACAGACACACCAAACTCTATTCTACATCTCCAATTTAGCACACAAGTGAATCACAAGCACTAAATTCAGCCATAAGAAACCGAAAAAAGACAAAAAAAAAGGTGTAGATCACAAAGAAAGAGAAAAATACAAACCGTGGCTTGCGTAACCGGGCTTTTCCTCAGCCCAGAGGTGTTGGAGCTTCCCATAAAATTAGATCCACGAAATGCATAAAAACACACGAACTCAACAAAAAAAACCACACAAAATCATCATAAACAAACAAATAATCAAATAAATCAAACGAAATCACACGAAATTGTAAAAATATAAACAAAAAATGCATTTACAGTTCCAAAAAAGGAGAGGAGAAAGAAATTACTGAAGAAGTAAAAAGCGCTGAACACGTCGCGATGCTGAAGGATGCGAGAAGGACGTAGAGAGAGGAAGACAACTCCGAAAATTGCAATTGAGAGATAGCCGGTGCATTTGTCGGTGAAGTGGTCGGTGTTTTCGTGGGTGAAATTGAGAAGGGAGTGACTGGATCTAAACGCCAACAATTACAAAACTTCGCTTTCATATATACTTCCATTCTGTCAAAAAATAGCTACAAATCAAAACCCATATCAAAATAGAAATCAGAATTCGTACCTGAACTGGAATCTTGAGAAAGAAGAAACCAAGATCTCCGCGAATCAACGAAACAGCAACCAAGAAAAGTTGTATAATATTAGGGATGATTGAGGGTTTTCAATGCGTGAAGAGAAGTTGCGAGAGAAGAATGATTGAGCGTCGAATTGAGGAGAGAGAATTGGGGATTTGAGGGTTTTTAGTGAGCGAAGAGCAGTTGCTAGTTGCGAGAGAAGACTGATTGAGGGTCAAACTAAGGAGAGAGTGAGAGGGAGGCGTTACCAGAGGCTAGGGTGTGGTTTTATTCCAATTTCCAACCGCTTAAAAGACAAATGCTACGGTGGACCGGAGCATTAGACTCCTTTGACCTTTTTTTAAAAAATTTCTCAATTTTATGATTTCAAATGCTCCGTTTTTATTAAAACCGTAGCATTTGTAATGTAGCAAAAGAGCTTTTTTCCACTAGTGTGTTTTCCGGCGAGGGGTTGGGGGGGGGAGGGAGTTTGGGTTTTTTTTTTTTTTTTCTTTTTTTAAAATTTATGTTTTGTTTATGTTTGTAGTAATTTATGTTTTTTAATAATTATATATTTATGTTTATTTAAAATAATTTATATTTGTTCTTAATTTATTTATTAATAATTTCTATTTGAATTAAAAATAATAATTTGTGTTTATTTGGGTTTTTATAATTTATGTGAATAGTTAATTTGAATATATTAATTAAATGTTAATAGTTAATATGTTCCATTTAGTTAATATTTGATTTTCCGTCATAATTAGTATTGATTTTGTAATTAGCGAATAATAGTACATCCGTTTATGTTAATTTTGTTAATGAATATTTAGTTAATATTTTTTGATATTGTTTTGAAATATGTATGCATATTATTATAATTATTTTCATAATAAGTAGTAATTTTTGTGATTGGTAACTAACTAATATTAAGTTAATGAATGGATTATATTAAGTTGAGAACATGTGCACTATGTAGTTAATAAATTTTGTGATTGGTAAATAAATAATAATGATTATTAGTTACGATAAGTAAGTAAATAATAGTGAATAATATTATTGATTATATGTTGTCTAATTGAAAAAATGCTAAACATTATAGGCTTATTTGCCGGACTTTGGGGGTGATTATATAGATTATAATCACATGTTTTATAATGAAACACTATGGGCTGAGAAAAAGGAACTACAAGATTGGGTTAAGAAAAGGGCAAATGAAATCGGGTTTGTGATGATTATTATGTCAAATCATAAACACGATCCTAGTGGACGAGAATATGTATATATGAAATGTAACCGGGGCGCACCATATAGGGGTGAAGGTAGAGATCTTAGTGTAGCAGAACGGGTAGCTACAAAGACAAAAGCCTGTGGCTGTAGAGCGGGAGTTAAGGTTGAGTATTTGGAGTACCCAGATCGAACTGGATGGGTGATCAAAGCAGAACGGGGGATTAGGGGCATGCACAATCATGAGTTCATTCATTACCCTGAGGGCCATCGACCCATCAGCGGCCTTAGTCCGGCGGCAAAGGTATTCGCTCGCGATATGATAAAATCGCACGTTAAGCCTGCTAGTATAATGAAAGCTGTGAATGAAAAATTTCCCGATGATCATCCAAATATGAGACACTTGTACAACCTGAAGGAAAAGGATAGAAGGGAAGCAATGGATGGTAGAGACGTGATGCAACACTTCCTTCACCTTGCTCGAGAGAGCGACTACCTTCACCTGGATTAGGCAAGACGAGGAGACAAATGCAATGACTCGGCAAGATTCATGGTGCACCCTCGTTCGGCAAATATCCTCCGAACTTATCCACTGGTTGTTGGTATGGATGCAACATATAAAACCAACAAATATAACATGCCTTTTCTAGAGCTCATTGGGATGACGCCGTGCAACAAGAATTTTATGGTTGGGTATGCTCGATGGCCAACGAAACAAACGATAGTTATAATTGGGTGTTGGACAAGTTTAGGTTGCTTATTGGAGTGAATGTTGTCCCTGTTACACTCATTACTGACCGTGATTTGGGCCTTATGAAAGCGATCCGGGAAGTGTTTCCTAACTCTGCACATTTGCTATGTAGATGGCATATCAACAAAGCCGTGCGAGGCTAGAGTGAGTAACATCATGGGCAACACCGATGCGGGTCCGAGATTCGTGAGCCGAACTTGGTATCGGATAGTCAACGCGACCGACGAGAGGAGTTATGAGGCCGAGGTTGATAATATGAGAGATGTGTACGAGAAAGTGGCCTAAAATAATCCAATACGTTGAAACAACTTGGCTTGTGTACAAAGAGAAGTTTGTGCGGGCATGGACGGACAATGTACTTCACCTTGGGAACACGTGCACTAGCCGAGTTGAAAGTGCACACTCGCACCGAAGTCTTGGGTTTTTAGTAGCACGATCGCCTTGGACTCCATCTTTTCTATTGCTCACAAGTGAGATAGAAAATCGGGTGAAGAAGGTTGAGAATGATTTGGAGGAAAGTCGGCGTCGGCACGGAATATTGTACAAGACTCGGGCATTGTATCAATTAAATGGTCGAGTCTCGCATTCTCGTTTAGAACTCATTCTTGCATGAGGAAAATCGTATGCGGGAGTTAGGCTACGAGGTATATCAGCGTTGCGGTTGCTCGTTGAGAACCACACATGCAATCCCCTGTGCATGCGCCATACGCAGACGATTGGAGGCGAACGAGAGTCTGTACCTGACAGACTTACATCCTTATTGGACTACTTTGATCATTGGTGATGGTGTCAACAACCCTGTGTTTGTATCTGAGGCAAAGACAAGATTCTCGGTACTTCTTAGAGTTGGTTGAGCGGGTTCAAAGTAGTGATCCCGCCGTATTGCGGAGCGCTACCCGGTTCTAGAGGAACATCTGCGTAATCCGGGCGATTCAGCTTTTGAGCCCGATATTGTCGAGAACCCCAAAGGGAGACCACGCCGAAAGAATCACCCAAGTACAAAACGAAAGAAGAGTGGTTTTGAGCACACATCCAGTTCGTCTTCAAAGAGAAGCAGATCTTCAGGTTCAGTTATGAGCTTGTCAACTTCTACGGTAATATGTTTGTTAATTGTATGTATTGATTATTGATAACATTTATTTGATACGTACTGATATGTTGTAGGTCGGGAAAGCGTGGATGGAGAAGATGGTGTTAGTGGATTTCCATTTTACCGCAGGATTCCTGGGATTCTTCGCCCATTCATTACTAGATGGACTAATGTCCAGGCGGACGGTAACTGTGGATTTCGAACTGTTGCAGATTGTTTTTTAGGGAGTGAAGACCATTGGGGTTTTATCCGCCAAAATATGGCAAATGAGATTGCTGCTCATCGGGATGTTTACACACGTATTTATTATGATGGGATAGACGCAGCAATAAGGCGCATTATTTGGAATGGGGGGGCAGCATCTGAGGCTCATTGGATGGTTACTTCGCAAGACTTGTTTCCTATTGCGCAGATGTTCAATGCCGCAGATCATTTTAGTAGGACTTGGCCCGGAGGGACAACTATATCCGTGTATCACTTGTCCTTCCTTGGCGTGCTTCGAATACACGGTGGGTCCAACTAACGAAATCGTAATTGCACATCTTGGTACCTTTCAAAGATTATATTAGACTGGAGTTACTTCCCGGATCACCGGTACCACCTATTCATAACTTGTGGCATAACATGCATGAAGATAGTGTTGATGGTTGGGATCTGTTGTATGGTGTGCGACGTGCTTTATGGGATGAGTTACTCTCTTCTTAGTATATAGTACATAGTGCGATCTATTCATTGTAATATTTTATGTAATGTATTTGATAAATGCATTTGTAATTATTAGTACTATTTGATAATTGAATTTGAGCCGAATAAGTAGTATTTGATATGATATTAATTTATAATGTTGGATCATAATAAGTTGCAATGATTCAAATTGAAATAATATGTTGCAATGATTCAAATTGAAACAATAGGTTGCAATGATTCAAATTGAAATAATAAATATCATCATAAAACCAAAGTCATATATACCTAACACAGTAATATCATCACAAAATGTAACTACATAATACACCCGTACATAACTAATGGAATGAGAACACTGATATGCAATGACTACATGTCATGATGATGCTCGTCCTCAGTAGCGTCCCGTGCCCGATCTAGACGCAATGCAAAGATCCCAATCCCGAGCGAGGTCGGCCAACATCTCATATGCGAAAGAAGTGTTGGGTCGCTGGTCATTGTGCCGATCCTCCGTCAACGCTCTCGTGGCGTCAAAATGTCGGGCCATCCACTGCAAAAAGTCAGTTAGTTATGTTATGTTATGTATCAATAATATAACATATAAAATAGTAAACAAATAAATGATTATATTGCGTACATAGTGGGTGTTTGTAGTGTTGGGCCGGGGCGGAATATGCGTCCTATCTGCAAAGAATGAGGGTAGGATGGGAATATGTACAAAACCAATCCATGTACTCCCTCGAACACTCTCCGCGACGAGTAACCCGTCTCAACTGTGATACGTTGAGACCCCCAGCATATGGCGTGAACCGCTGCCATGCAGACTCAGCTACTGAGACCGAGAACTGAACCTCATACCTCTTCGGGTTGCTCGGTCTGTACGCGAAATCAGGCTGAATAGGAGGGGTAGGAATGACCTGAACAAAACCCAACTGTCGCAGTACACGATATGGGTTGTACGGCTCAATGATACCTTGATAACGTATGAAACCGACATACAACGTCCTCGGAATCATGGCAGCCTGGTCATCCCCATATGGCGTCCAGTCGACCTGAAAACGGATAAATGTAATAATTTCATGTTACTAACGTAGTAGTAATATATGAGAACATAATAATATATATTCTAATAATGCATTAAATATTCGTACCTCTGAAACCTGAAGGTTGTCCAAGCGTCTACGAATGGACTCCAGTCGGACGAAATCCTTGCCGACGATGTGATAATCCCACTTCCGTGCCCGAGGATCATGATCACCGAAGACCACCCCTCTCGCCGTGGTCGGAAACACGGGAAGTACTCGTATATCCAAAGACCTTGGAGGAGCGTCGACACCCGGCAACCTGTTTGCTATCCGCTCTAGACGCAACCCCTAGGCGACGATATAGGTACGCAAAAGCAACTGAGCCCCATGAGTAAGTATGAACCGAATCAAGGTCATCCAAACTCGGCTTATGTTCGGGGGGCATGAGGCGGGAACCACTCTTATCGGTGAAGAGGGTACACCCAAGTGTCGGGAGGAACCATGCGCGAACCCCGCACGTCGGCCGGACGCCCGATCCATGCACCGATCGAAAATCTTCGAACGGTAACGCCACCGTTCCTCCCGGACCCGTGCCTCCTCACATAATAACTCCTCACGAGTCAAGCCGAGGAGCTCCTCAAACCGTACATATTGATCGGAAGTCGGCAAAACAAGGCACTAACGGTCAGACCCTCAATAGGAACACGTAGGATCCGCCAAACGTCATGTAACATGATCGTCATCTCTCCAAAAGGCATGTGAAACGTGTTCGTGTCTGGGCCGCCAACGCTCTACAAACGCCGTAAGCAATGGAAAGTCAAGGTGCCCAAACATAATCCCCGGTAGCCGGGCAATACAAGATCTATCCAAGCGCCGCAACGCCCGCCGCGGAAATCCCAAGTCAAGAACGGATCAAATGCACTTGGAGCGGTTATGGCACAAAGATAACATCCCTAGCAGCCGTATCGTGGTATATACGGGAGCCGACGTGGCCCCGCCAACTAGGAATCGTGGTACCGTCAAGTGGGCCCCCAGGCATCGCCTCGGTAACTAACCACGAAGTATCCCTAGCGAGCCTCAGCCCCGCTCGACACCCCTACTAGATCCGGAACTCGACCCCGAAACAAACCTCCCTCTACTACCCTTCCTCACAGGCACATGGGAGGCGGCTTCACCCACATCGGCTCCATCGTCATCTCTCATAGCATGATCTAACTCCTGCTCGTCCCCGCATCCCATCCAAAGACTATCGGGCGCGTCCTCGGGAATAGGCATCTGGCTAGCCTGAGCATCAGTCCTCGCCCTCCTACTAGATGCATCAACACCACGAGATCTAGTGTGTCGTGACGTCGATCCCTCAGGACCATCAAGACCCTAATAATACATTATGTTAATTATTTATTATTTATTTAATGTCTACGTTATTATATTGTAATTACTACTAATCTATAACCATTGACACTCTAATAATTACTTAACTAAAATTATAAGGAAAACTAATACTAACATGCGCAAAGTAAGTAAATTAGGGCATTATTATATAACTATTCACTTTCTAATAATTAATTAACTAAAATTACAACAATAAATCATATTAACTTGCTAATATCATTAGTAAACATGCTAATAAAAACAAATACCCTACACAACTAATAATGCTAATAAAAACAAATTAACATGCTAATATCATTACAATAAATAATCGTAATATGCTACTAATATAAAATAATAACATGCTAATATCATTGAAATATTTTAATAATATAATAACATGCTCAAATCAATTTATTAACTTATTATATAATAACTATTAAAATTAAATAATACTATTATCACATGCTATTAAACAATTAAATAAATTTAATCAAATAAATTAAATAATACTACCATGTTACTAACATGCATTAACATAATAATAATAAAACCTAATTACAATATTATCACACAAATTAACATATTAACTATTCCAATTAAATTAATATATTCAAATAACTATTGACATAAATTATAAAAGCCCAAATAAACACAAATTATTATTTTTAATTCAAACAGAAATTATTAATACATAAATTACGAACAAACATAAATTATTTAAAATAAACATAAAAATATAATTATTAAAAAACAGAAATTAATAAAACATAAACATAAATTAAAAAAAAGGAAAAAAAACCCAAAGTTCCCCTCCTCGCTAGGAAAACACGAACGAGATGCGAAATTTTTTTTTCGAAATCTGTGGGGGCAACGGACGAAATTCCGTTACCACCGCACGATATCGGACATCTTTACCGTTACCACCGCAGAGTAACGGATCGGATCTACGTTACCTCGCGGTGGTAACGGTAAAGTAATCCGTTACCATGGTGGTAGATCTGATCCGTTACCTCTGCGGTGGTAACGGTAAAGATGTCCGTTACCACCACGGTGGTAACGGAATTTCTGTCCGTTGCCCCGCTTTTTCAAAAAAAAAAAAAAAAATTTTTCACCATGTTTTCCGGTGACGGGAGTTTGGGAGTTTTAACCACATAAAACAACAAAACTAACTCTGATTTGATGATTCTCCCACTTCCTTTGCCTTCTTCCTTGGGCCCATGCTTTTTCCGACAAGTTGTGGTGGTAGTGGTCGAGTTTTGTCACATGGATCTGGATCTCGCGGTGGTGTGCTTCGCGGTGGTGCTCTCCGGTGTGGTGGTGTGCTTCCGATGAGGTGGTTGTCGGTGTGGTGGTGTGCGGTGTTGTTGGGTGCCGGAGATGTGGTGTTGTGCTACGGTGGTGGTGTGCGGTGTTGTTGGTTGCCGGTGTGGTGGTGGTTCCGAGTGGTGGTGGTTGCGGTGGTGGTGGTTGCGGTGGTGGTTGTGGTGGTGGTCGCTATGGTGGGAGTGAGTGAGGAGTGAGGAGTGAGAATGAGAGAGTGTGAGAGTGAGAGAGTGAGAGAGTGTGAGAGTGAGAGTGGTGGGGTATGGGATTGTATTTGTAGGGGTAGTTTAGGAGTATTTAAGAAATAATACGGGTGATTTTCAGTAAATACGGGCGGTATTTAGTAACGCCCTTTTGATTCTACACTTTTCCGTGATTTTCCTAGAAAAATTATGCCACCATTATTTATTTGCTTATTGGAAATAGTTTTTTGCTTTGTTTATTCAACCCAAGGGTTGAATTAGTCATGCATTTAATGCTCTTTCACCACTTATTGTCATTCTCTCTCCTAAAATCAGCTTTTTCCCCATAAAATTTATTTTCAATACACAAACACTATTTACCTTCCTCTTAGATTCTATTGACCTTAATACCCGTGCAAAAATAGAATCAGGCACTATAATATGGGACGGAGGGAGTACTACACTTTAACCATTTAATTTTCAATTATATACTATTAAATATTACAAAAAAAATATTATCTTAGATATAAATACATTGAGATATTTTTTTTGGGCCCTCATTGGGAACTCATTGGTAAGAAAAAGGACCCTACTGGACCAGCACCTATCACAGGTCAGTCAGCCAAGTTACACAGGTCAACGCTTGAGAGTAGAGGGGATTAAGGGAATCCCTACTCCCAAGCACAAGTAGGTAGTGGGGCTCGAACTTGTGACCTCAAAGTCACAAGCTGAGTTCCCCACCACCTCCACCAAGCAAGTATCTTGAATATAAATACATTGAGATTGACCCAACAACGATTATAATAATAATGACATTTACTTTTATAATCCCTATAAGTACGAGCAAAGTTGAACATTTACATATACTTTGATGCACAAAGTCACGCGAGCTAAAGGGATTTGCTATTTGACGTCCAAATATTTCCTACTAACGCCCTAAATACAGTATATTTATACCTCCATTTCTTTTCTCTCTTCTTCCCTTCCCCTCCCCTTTTCCCTACTACCACAACCATTGGAGCCACCACCAACACCACCGCCACCACCGCCACCACCACACTTGCACTCTCACTTTCTAGGAAGATTGGTGGTCAGCAGAATACATCACTATCTTTCACACCCCACGTCATTTTCTCTCTCCTCTTAGATTCTAATCTTAAAAAGCTTTGAACTTTGAATGAATCTTCTTCTCTGCAACTATATTTTCTTCATTTATGTGCATTTATATTTGTTATTATTGGTGTATAAAATTAATATAGTAACCATTCTACAGCATTTTTTTTCTGTCAGATTCTTCATAGACTTGTTTGCAAGGAGACTGATTTTTTTTTTTTAAAATGGAGAGGCGCCCACCATGGACGCCCCACCACCGGTGGAGGCGTCCTTGGCGCGCGCTCCACCACGAGGTGAGGCGCCCGCCAAGGACGCTCCACCGGTGGTGGGGCGTCCATGGTGGACGCCTTCTTTTTTTTTGAATTTTTTTTATAAATTGAAGAAAACAGAGGAGAGAAGAAGGGGGAGAAGAAGGGTGGGGTGGTGGCGGTACGGTAGTACAGCAGTACCTCCGATGGTGGTGTGGCGGTGGTGTGCCGGTGTCAGTGCCAAGTGGTGATGTGGAAGAAGATGGGGAGGCAAAGTGAAGAAGGAATGAGAGAAAATGATAAAAAGAGATGGAAAATATATAAATACTGTATTTTATACGTATTTAGGGCGTTACTAGGAAATTCTAGGACGTCATTTAGCAATCCAGGAGCTAAAATGAGTGGACTCTAATACATTGAGGCACTAACTAAGTAATTGAGTGTGCAAAATGACATATGGCTCGTTGAACGCCATTGATTTTGCTAAGCTACCTAATCTGAAATATTTTTATCTTAATTTTCTAGGTTATTTAACCCTCTCTTTATATAACTCCGGCAAAATTCACGACCTTTGACGAGCCACATGTCATTAATGCACCATTGCATGTAGTGTTGTGGATTTCACCTACTTTTTCAGCTTTAGTTTGTGCTCCTGCCTGCATCAAAGTTATGATTGGTGTAATGTAAACCAAATTTTCCTTAAACAAATACTTCCTCTGTTTATTTAGTTGCACCATTTGCTTTTTCACACTTGCCTAGACGTTTCTTTGAACGCTAATATCTCTAAGTGCGTATGAGTAAAAATTATAAAAAATTGATATTTGGAATCCTCGCATTGTGACGAATCTAACGAGACCTCACTTGACTATGTTTTTTCTTATCTAATGATGCGAGATAGCTTAACAAAGTTGGTTGATGAATTGTACCAAAAAGCAAATGGTGCAACTAAAAAAACGGAGGTAGTATAAATAAGAATCCCCACATAACTAATAATTAGCTTATAGTCCCTCTGTTTTCCTAAATTATAATATTCATAATGTGTATCTTTTTTTTAATAGGTAAGAAGAAATCCTCTAGGCTGCCCTTTCATAGAGCCCCACCCAAAGACGAAAGACCCATTACAACCATATACCCCCAATTTACAAGAAAAGATGGAAAAACTCCCACTTGAGCCAACCCCAATTTCCCATTTGAACCAACCCCAATTTCCCACTTGAGCCAACCCTAATTTCTTTTAGCTTATTTTGAAGTGATCCCCATAGCTTATTCAAAATAAGGGTGAATAACATTTTTCTAGAAATCTTAGTGTACCTTAAGCGTACCATACATCATGATATCAAACAAACATACAACTCAGATAATTTGAATTTTTTTAAGAAATCTTAGTGTGCCTTAAGCGTACCATACAATATACATCATGATATCAAACAAACATACAACTCAGATATTTTGAAATTTTATTTGTAAACATTTGCATGTTATTTCTATGATTTCCCTTGATTTTACTACATAATGTTCAACTGTGAATGTTGAAGTCATGAAGATTTGTAGGTCGTGCAACCAATTAACAACCAAATTCTTCTCTAATGGCCATGTATTTGCAAAACCTGTTGCAATATTGTGCAAGAAACAGTCTAATTGTAGAAGGAAAGGTTTGCCATGCTCAAATTATTCGAGCTGGTTTATGGATTGACACTATAACATCAAATATGCTCATCAATATGTATTGTAAATGTGGGCTTCTTGAGCCTGGTCGTCAAGTGTTCGATAAAATGCCTGAGAGAAGCTTAGTTTCTTGGAACACAATGATCGGGGCTTATACCCAGAATGGGAAGGCAGATGAAGCTCTTACCCTTTTTGTTGAAATGGAAAGAGAGCAATCTCCTATGAATGAGTTTACTGTCTCGAGTGTGCTATGTGCTTGTGCTGCGAAATCTGCGATTTTCGAGTGCAAACAACTGCATGCATTTGCGATAAAGAAGGCGATAGATTCCAACGTGTATGTTGGAACTGCTTTGCTTGATGTTTACTCAAAATGTAATTTCATGAGGGAGGCATCGTGGGTTTTCGAGAGCTTAGAGGAGAAGAGTGATGTGACATGGAGCTCAATGATAGCGGGTTATGTGCGTAATGAGCTCTATGAAGAAGCTTTAAGGTTGTATCATAGAGGGCAAGTTGTTGGCTTAGAGCAAAACAAATTTACCCTTTCTTCCATTTTTTCTGCTTGTGCAGGGCTTGGTGCTTTAAATGAAGGTAACCAAGTGCATGCCATTCTGTTTAAGGCTGGCTTTGGTGCAAACGTTTTTGTGGCTTCGTCACTTGTAGACATGTATGCGAAATGTGGAGCCATTACAGAAGCCTATGCTGTATTTTCCGATCAAGAAAGCAAGAATATTGTTTCATGGAATGCAATGATCTCGGGTTTCTCTAAACATGGTCGATGCTTAGAAGCAATGGTTCTGTTTGAGAAGATGCAGCAGACAGGTTTATTCCCAAATGAAGTGACCTATGTCTCGGTGTTATCTGTGTGTGGCCATATGGGACTAGTTGAAGAGGGACGGAAATACTTCGATATTATGGTCAAAATACACAACATAACTCAAAATGTTCTCCATTATTCTTGCTTGGTGGACATTCTTGGTCGAGCAGGATTAATTCAAGATGCATATGATGTGATAAAGACTATGCCATTTGAAGCGACTGCGTCTATGTGGGGTTCCCTATTGGCATCTTGTAGAAATTTCAGGAATCCTGAGCTGGCAGAGATTGCAGCTAAGCATTTGTTTGAACTTGAACCCAACAATGCTGGGAACCATGTCTTACTTTCCAACATATATGCAGCAAATAAGAACTGGGAAAAAGTTGCTGAATCACGGCTATTACTCAAGGAGAGTGAAGCTGTAAAGGATAGAGGTAAAAGTTGGATTGAGATAAAAGGTAAGGTCCATAGCTTTATGGTTGGAGAAAGAGAACATCCTCAAATTGCTGAAATTTATTTAAAGTTGGATAGATTAATGGAAGAGATGGAGAAGCTAGATTATAAAGTTGAGATAGCACATGACCTTCATGATGTTGATGAGAGCAAGAAAATGCTGTTGCTGAGACACCATAGTGAGAAGCTGGCCTTCGCTTTCGGGATCATCAGTTTACCGCCTGGTGCACCTATTAGGATAATGAAAAACTTGAGGATTTGCGGCGATTGTCATAATTTCATGAAGTTCGCATCGATTATTACCAGTAGGGAAATTATTGTTAGGGACTTGAATCGATTTCATCATTTTAGTAATGGTAAATGTTCCTGTGGAGATTTTTGGTGATGATCAAACGCAAGATCAGCTTCATGCTGCTTGTTAGACGAAATTATGATTGTTATATGTGCTACAAATGTACAACCAAAATCTTGTTATTGAATAATTTGAATTGCACAATACACAAATTAGCCTCATTTTGACTCTATATTACAAGTATCATAGAGTAGGGCAGACTGCACCATTAAGAAGCGCCAGCAATATGCGACCAATACACTTCTAAAGAATCATCTGTAGAGGAGTTTTAGAGATACATAATAGGTAAAAGAAGTTACAACATGGCCTCAATTTCCTCGAGAGTCAACCCCTTGGTCTCTGGTATTATAAAGAATATGAATACGAGAGACAAGACAGCTATGCCACCAAACATAAAGAACACGGCTCCAGCTCCAATGAGATCCTGCAATTAGGAGTCGGCCCGATAAGTTGTAAAGAATTGGAAAAGGATATTAACTTGGAGTTTGATTTTTTTGCAAATGATCAGTAATTGAAGCACGAAGGAAGAGTGGAAGAGGGAGACACCTTCAAGGGAGAAAACGCAAAAGTAACCAAAGCATTTGCTCCAAAATTCATGAGCACTGCTAAACTTATTCCTCTTCCTCTCATGCGCAAGGGGAAAATTTCTGAAATCATTAACCAGCCGATCGGACCATACGATAACTGCGAAAGATATACTCCAATGTTAGTATAAGCTGTGTGTTATAACAGATTGGGGAGAACACAAGGGAGAGAAACCCAGAAGCCCACAAACCAGAGCCCACAGCGAGGTTCCATCCTAAAACCAATTGGCAATAGGAGGAGTAGCCCGCTTGGGTTATAAACTGAAAGCTCTTTGCTTACTTTTTTCAATGTGGGACAAATACTACTCACACTTGCACCTAACACTGTGATATGGATATCTAACACTACCTTGCAAGGTGAAAATTTACATGAAGCTGTTGAATGTGCAATTAACCACTATTATATCCTTGATGTTACCTAAGGATGTGCTACTTAAGTTCAAGGTTTCATAGAAGTCAATAGTACATATTAGTGATGATTGTATCCCAGCTTACACTTCTATATTGAGGCAAATAATATCCTCAAATCTAAAACGGAGATGCTGCGGGTAACATGAAAAACCAGGAAGAAGCATACTCTTAGCTTCAATAGCACCAAAATTAAGGATTAAGAGTATACATGAAATTCTAATTTTATACCTTATGCCTCATGAGCAAACATCTACTTTATTTGCCAAGGAAAGGTCTAGACTAGGAAAGGTCTAGACAAACTTGGCGACCCCAGGTAATGTTGGTTCAGGAATGGCATCCTTTTCTATGGGATAGGAAACACTGCTGCAAATGTACTTCCAAGTAATTTCCCTATAGATCCTGTACCTATCTTTATGAAGAACAAATCATGTAAACAAGGTATCTCAGGTTTTTGAACTTGGAATACAAGATAAAGCTTGGCCTTACCTGGTAACAGCCAACATATAGGAGTAGACCAACGACGGCTATAGCCGGTGCATCACCGAGGAAAGTGTAATAAGCTCCAAGAAACAATAAAGAGATCACCTGTCGCATGAATACATAGCTTTAGAGAATTATAGCAAAATAAGTTTAAGGTCTGTTCATTATCTTTTTCCTTTTCAAAGTTCAGAATTTTGAAAACCAAAAATATGAAAACCACAACAGTAGTTTCCAGTTTTTGTTGTCAGTTCTCAAATTAAACATGATTAATTTAAGTATGACTAAACTTCTTAGATCAATATGCAACAGATATCATGTCTTTGACAATCTCTAAACCAAAAACTGAAAACTGGCAGTGATGTCCAACGACCCCTATACAGTATATGTTCATTGGGCTATTATTTCATTTTCTATAGGCATCAGTTCACTATTGTATTGCATCTCACAACATAAAGAAGCACATCACATGTGTGTGAACATATAGAGAGGGAGGGAGGGAAGGATACCATCCCAGATACACCACCAAGTAGTAAAGGCCTTCTCCCAAGTTTATCAACAATCAAAACAGCAACTCCAGTCATGATTAGCTGCAATTAGAAAGCCACATAAACTGATCAACAAATGAGAATTGTAATGACAGGCACCATAACAACAGCAACAACAAAGTCTTTAGTCCCAAAATGATTTTTAGGGTTGACTAAACATAAATCGTCACAAGAATTTGTTTCCACGACAAATGAAACAATAAAAATAAAGGAATATGTTAGAGACAGTAAACAAAGAAAAATGAGAAAGTGAAAGTGAGGGAGGCACCATAAGAAAACAAAAATGCTTATATATAACGCAAGCCATATTTCTCATATTATAGTACTCGTGTAGCAAGACTATCGGGTTATTCTCTCCAGATGACATAAAAATGAGAAATAATAATAATACACGTTCAACAGCAAAACCGTGGATGGTTAGGCTCCACCTCACAGTAATAATGGAATTGGGCGAACACAGAACAATGACAGACAGTAAATGACAAAGAATTTGTTAAAGGAAGGCATGTTTCTGTATCAATATTGAAGAACTTCTACCTTAAAAAAGCCAAGCAGAATTGAGACCCTTGTCGCATCAGATGCTGCAGAAAATCCTGCACTCTGTTGGATTCAAGATAAATCAACAATAAGATTAACTCCCATAAGAAAAGGTCTGCCATCAGCAAAAACACAGCTCAAACATCATACCTTCAAAATAGAAGCAGCATAGTACAGGACACTTGGTTGACCTGTTATCTGTGAAGAATGAGGATAAGATCTGTCAGTACTGCTGAATATATAGCAGCCTCATGTATCACAAATCACAATCCAATTAAAGGAATGCTACCTGCTGGAATAAGACTAAACCACAGCCAATAACCAGAGCTTTCAAGTATTTTCCTCTAAACATCTCAGTTGTAGATACATTATTAAGTTCACCAGCAAGAGAAAGTTCAGCCATGATCTCATCCACTTGCTGGGCAGCTGTATCACTGACAGCTCGCCCTCTAAGACGACACATGCAACTAATGGCGTTCTCCCTTAAATCCGGCACGTTTCCTTTTCCTTGTATAGCACACAAAAGTAGCCATCTAGGAGAATCTGGGAGCCACCACATCCCAATTGCCATTATCACTGATAAAGGAGAACTCAACCCATACATATAGCGCCAGCCAGCAATAACATTCACTAGAAAGCTCCCAATGGCATAACCAATCTGCACATATCAAACAATGTCTCAAGACTAATATAAAGGTTTTTATGCAGTTAAGGAAAATTAAAGATCAAGTTGTCTACATAGAAAAGGACGCTGATGCCCTTAAACCAACCGAATGGAAAGGTACTGGAGCTGAACACTTACAACCATGCCGATGACTATGAAGAACTCTTTCAGGGAGATTAATCGACCTCTTATATGAGATGGAGCAGTTTCAGCAATGTACATTGGCGCAGCATGCATTGCCTATGATAATAGATTACATAAGATTACACGAAACAAACACATAATCGTTTGTCTAAAGAAAGGACAATGTTAAAACTGCAGCATGATAGCACCGTTAATTAATGAGAACTTTTTCAAAGATTTAAATTCCTTGGCAAAAACAGGTATGTAGATATTCTCCCCCCCAATCTGCAAGATGGGGGGGAGAGGTAGAGAGAGACGAAGAGAGGTAAAAATATTCATAGAACTGCAGTAAGTACGACACAACAGGTGCATCATGTATGTTATGAGCAAAGGACAGAAGCTATGGTGAACATGGCAAGAAATCATGCTCACTGCAAAAATCAAAGTAAAGTAAAGAGGATATATACCAGTCCTATACCAATGCCAAATATAAAGCGTCCTATCATCATGATCACGAAGTTAGGTCCTATTGCTGTAATTAGAGCCCCGGCAAGATAAAAATATGGCGGCTGCGATCAACTCTCTCCTCCTCCCTATGAAGTGCACTCTTAAGCATCACATAATATGACAAGAAGAGATCTAAGAAATATTACAGCCTATGGAGAAGTACAAACCAAGGAAATCAGCAACATTGAAGGCCAAGACAGAACCAATTAGAGCTCCATACAATGAGCCACTGCTCTGCAAAAGATGACGGCCAAATAAAGTAAAACGTCAATAAATTCAGATCAAGATATGGTAAATAAAGTCATTTGCTATCGAGCATTATGTGCAAAGCGAATAAAGCACTCACAATAAGGCCAACTTCAACAGAACTCAAGTCATACCATGTAGTTCCACTAAGAGTCGGTGACTGCAACAGAAAAAGAGGAATTAGAGTTCTAAACATTGTTTCTCCTATCCAAATTACAATGTGCAATTGAATTTTGGACATTTTTGGGGGGTACAAAGGAGCATTTAGGAACCATTCTCTCAAGGGAAAAGAACTTTGGACATATAGAACATATTAAAGTGTGTAAGAATTGGCAAACATACCAACATAAGGGTATATTTCAGAGTCCATCATAAGGATGAAAAAAACATTCACATAAGTGAAATAATAATAAGATGCTGTCTTATTATAACTGATGTGGAGAAAATCCTAAAATTTATAAGCCCACTCCAGGGATAGAGCCTGCTCTTTACTTCTATGGATTACAAAATCGTGTAAATTCACAGCTTTGAATATCTAAAGAATCTGCATAGACCAAAGCTCAAAAGGTAGCCATATAAATTCATCCAAAAACAACCTGCACAGCAACTCAAAGATAACATCAATATTCTAACAGATTTGACTCACCAGGAGGTCTGCATAGGCCAAAGCTCAAAAGTAGCATACTAGCATCCCACAAACAGCAGAATATAATACTTCTATGATAATTGTACAACATCTTGAAGTCAAAACCTTTACTTTTACCAGTTATTGATTTCAATAATTACCATAAAAGAACCAAGGAATAAATCCCTAAACTTTGTAATACATAACATCCAACTTGCACCAGTGGCGTATCCAGGATTTCACTCACGTGGGTTCGGAATTAAAGAGACGTTAAACAAAACAAAAAGATCAATTTAAATTGCTTAAAAATAAAATACATCAATTCAAGTTCGGAATTACAACCGATAAATACGAGAATAACTTCTTAAATTACAAGAAACAAACTAAATAATGAGAGTTTCCACTAGTTTTAATTAGCTCTTGGGAGTGCTAAAGCCACTCGAATGCTTGTTTAATCCTTTAATTTGCTGCAATTCCAAATCATCTATACTTTTCTATCATATTCATTACCAATCAAATCTGCCCAGTCGTGTGAATTCTTAGCAAAGTAGTAACTTGCCATAAGTACCACACAATTATTAGGGACATTGTTGATTGGAATTTCAGAACAAGTAATTTAGTGTAGGATGAACCATGAAGTACAGCTCGTGTGAGAAAAAATGCCTCCAGTGATACCACTTGGGTTTCGCAGCAAGATTGCATACAAAACTCATGATCACAACATTCTTTTATGATTTTATCTCCTAACCCTCATACGCAACTAGCTAAAAAATACTGTTACGAACCGTTCTAGCCTCAAAGTCCGCACTCCACACACACACACCCACACCCACGCACACACCCCTTTTTCCTTCACACCAAGAGTACACAGAGATGTTCACTTAGTAGATGCTCGACTGATTCATTTACACGATTAAACCGAACAATTGACAATGCGACTTGTATGCATACATACAAAACCACAGAAAGCAACGAAGATGAAAGAACATACTTTATAAAAATAACAAACCTGAAGAGTTATTTTCAGTGAAAAAATGTTCATAATGCTTTTTATGTTTCTTTTTCTTCATAATCCCACCTGTAATTTAAATCTGTAATTTCTTCATAATCCCAAATTATACTCTAAATCTGTAATTTCAATTCATCCAAGCATGAAGCATTCCAATAATTTCAATTCAATTCATCCAAGCATGAACCATGAAGCATTCCAATAATTTCAATATAATTCATCCAAACATTCCAATAATTTAATTTGTAAATACTAAATAACCATCTATGATTGATCTATCCCATTCAAACATTACTAGATTACTAAATGAATTGGTAAATGAAAGTGAAAGAAATTAGTACCTTAGCTAAACAAATTCGAATAGACTGTAGAGTGTAGAGGGAAAACAGAAGAGAGAGATGCGAATTGTCGCTCGTCGGAAGTCTGCTACTGGTGCCAACTGCCAGTCTGCCACGCGCCGGCGGTCGTCGCTCTCGTCGGAAGTTTCAGATTTGAGAAACAAAAACAAACCCTAGGTTCTCTTGTTTGTGAAATGTTGCTGTGTGTCGAAGAGAGGAGAGAGAAACTGGGTCTATTATTGGGGGGAATTGGGGAAAAGAAACAAGATTCAAACAAAAAAAACAAAAGGGATGAGAAGGCTCGAACTCCCGACGCGGGGGTAAGCAGTCATTAAGTGCTCGCGCGGACCACTGAGCTATGGCTTTCCTAACTCATCTATTGTGCGCTTCAATGTATTTAACCTATTTTTGTTTTTTGTTTTTTTTTCCAGATTTTTTCCTTGTTTTTTTCCAAATTTTTGTGGGTTCGAGCCTGAACCCACCGAACCCACGCTGATCCGCCCCTTGACTCGCGACCACGGCTAGCGGTTTTGGGAGAGCAAAGTGAGTGATTGCACAGGGACAAAAAAAGGCGGGGCCTTAAGTTCGACGTTTGTTATATCTTGTAACATAACAAAGATTTAATGACATAGCTGTAAAACACCACCTAATATTGGGAATGGATTAGGTTGAACAAATAAGAATGGAAGGAGTAATAGGCCACAATTGAAATATACTAACTATTTCATTTCCTCTCATGCCCCCATCAAAATTTTAAACAAGGGCCTAATTTTTACTTTTGGATCACGTATAGAGAATTAATAGTTTCCAACTTCATTTTACTTGCACAGGTCCCCATAATAGTTGAGCTGACCCTAGGATCACTAATATAGGCCTTAAAGAGATTCTTCTATTACTAAAGGGTGATATGTATTGTCTTCCAAGTATAATTTATCAATATAAACCAACAAGAAATTCATAGCAAACATGCAATTCTCCTGATATTATGAAGTTAATATGGTCATATTAAGAAAGAAAAATTGATGCATTTTTCAGAATTAGAAATTACATTTTTAAAATATTAAGAGCATTTATATAAGAAAAGCTAAAAACTGTTTAGTACGATACTGATGTAGAATAAGTTTCAATTATCATCATAATTAATGTATGAGTTTAGCCTGAAAATGCTAGGAAGAAAGTTGCATATGAACAACCATAATAAAACCAATCTACAAAACCATTGTACCTGAATTGAAAGTGTGGCAGATGATGTGGCACCAATATCATAACCAAAAAGTAGTCCGCCAAGAGCAGGGAACAAAAATCTGCAAAAACAAAAACAAACAAAAAACAATTTTAATTACCACATTTGCATTTCATAAGTGCATCAAGTCAACAAAATTCATCAGCACGCCAAATATTTAAAGCAGTTGTTTCGTGCGTCAAGGACTCACAATACCTTGACCCGAATCATCACCCATGTTTAGCTTGCAAACAAGCTAACAAATCTCTTACTAAAGGCCATCACAACCCATATAAACATGTTAAAAATACAAAGAATTTTCTACATAGCAAGACATACTTTCTCCATTAATTGTCCCATACACATTTTTCCACCATCAAACTTCACAAAAATTTGTCTGTGTTTTATTGATGACATACTTATCATTGCTATATTCGATCAATGCGGATTTTTGAAATTTTAACTTCTAACGAATTTTTTATCAATATTTTGACAAACAATTTCGTTGAGACAAAACCGATAACATTACAACATCTTCTTTAATATATTAGTAAAATAATATGGTCAAAGTTGGGCACGTGAATAGTGCAAAAGTCAAAAAACACGAAGTGAGTACTCCTATTAATTCGATTATGATGTAGCGATTATGTCGGATAATTGTGAAAAATCTAGCTAGAACTAGAGCAATCATCTTTCAAACTAGCACACAAGAGCAATTTTGTTTCCTAATGAAACAATAAAAAAAGAAACTCACGGTACAATGCAGGAAAGAAGAGTATAATCCTCAGTAGGATGAGCTCCATTTAAAAGCGGTCGCTCTACTTCATCAAGATCAAATTCACCTGAAGCCTAAAAACACATAATTAAAAAAAAAAAATGAATCAGTACTACTTACAAAATCCAACAAAACAAAAATCAACAAATTTCCTGTAATTTAGATCAAAATTTTCACAGTTCTGAAACAATTAATCATTAATCACAATAAAATGAAAAATGATCGAGCAAATTCGAGAAATTGAAAACAACAACAACAACAAAAGTACGATTATCAATATAAAGCAGTAGTTTTACAAATTGAATTGAATACCTTTCCAAAGAAGAAAGAAATGGCTGTTCGTGATCGGTAGTAGAGGAAGCCATTTTCAACTGTTGTTAAAGATAGAGAGGAGAGAGAAAAAGAGAGAGTCGGGGAAGAAGACTGGTAGTTGAAACTTGAAAGCTCAAGAAAATAAGCTCGTTACTCGGCATAAACGGGGATTCGTCTAGCACGAGAATGTTTCGTGTTGGTTAATTGCACCGCCATCTAGATTCTAGAGACTAGAGTAGTTTTTTTTTTTTTTTTTTTGATTCAATCGATTATCTTTTTCTTAGGAAATTTTTAGGTACATAGTTGAAGGAAGTCCAAGAAACACTAATACTTCTATTTATTAATGAAAGTTATATTGTATTTATGTTAGATGAATAATAACAATGAAAATAAATTTAGTACAGTAAAAAAAATTGTGTATAAGTAGTGAGAACTCAAAAACATAGATTTGACAATTCGAAATATTCTCGATTAGTTGTCTTCATACAAACACAAAGAAACTACAAAGCGAGAGATTGATAATCACTGGTAGAATTACATAACAAATCATTTATAAACCATTAATACTTATACTTAAAAAAATCAAAGAATTTGAAATTCCTATAAAAGAGAAAATTCACCGCTAGATGGGACAAAAGACTCTCATAAATGAGAAAAATATAAATATTATTGGCGATTGAAAGATAAACCCGAGATTAGTGAATGAAAAACCCAAAAAACCTTATTTTCATAGAAAAAGAATGATACTATTAGGCTCTATAATGAAGTTCAGCCTATTGTAATCAATCATACTCACCGAGTTTTATGGAGGTTATACACACTTTTCAAAGCCTATAATCAACTTCAAACTTCCACTTTATAAGTGTCATTTAATTTTAAATATCATTTTGTAACGAGCTTTAAGCCTCTACGTCCCTCATTTTAAGAAAATTTTTGAGTCCATTGTTGAAATATCCAGCCAGTTCATTAAAGATTATTATGGTGTTTGATTAGAGAGCGTACCCAAATCCTCAGTTTAATACAAATTTATCATTTACTATATTTTCTATTTTGTATTTTGCATACCTAGAATTTGAATTTTTATGATACGAAACTGAACAACGTGGATATTACTTATTCATTCACTCCCCTAGGTCCCCATCACTAGATTAAGACTCATAACAGCTATCCATGACAGATAAAAGAAAAACGCAATAAATTTGCAGTAATCATGAGTTGCGTTGGTCATTTGTTGTTTGTGTTTTTTGTTTTTGGTTGTGACTGTAGAAGACGAAGTTAAAATACATATACCAGGTTACCATGTCCATGCACTCATAAAAGAAAACTTCATTTGTTTGCAATATATAGGATAACATCACATCATCCTCTTTTATCTGAACACTAAATAGAAATTTAGTAGTCTCACAGAGAAAGAATCAAGGTAGCCGAAATGCAATTACTTACATCTGAATATTTCCCAAGGCTCCAACAATGACCAGACAGAAGTACAGAACGCATTGCAACACGGAGCACAAATACAAAAAGTTCATACATTTTTTTAATAAAAAAAAAAAACTTGCAACATCATAATTTCACGTAAAAAACAGAAGAGCAACAGCATTAAAGTAGTTCCAATAGTTAGATTCGCCTGATTTATGCTCAAAATTCCAACAAACACTTGCTCAGCCATAAGAGCACTTTGCAAGTTTGCATAAAGCGGGGCATTATTGATCACAGGAGGTGACTTCATTGGGCAAAAGGCCTTGCAAAGCAAAATTAAGTACAACGGCACAATTTAGCTCTTGCCGGGCTGCCATGACTGGTACCTGGTCCAGTCTCTTTGCCCTGGATTCAGAGCGTGGCCTTTGGAATGGTAAATATATTCATCACCCTCTCCAGAGAAGTTCTCCTTGTGCTTGATTCCATACCTGCTCGTGCTCAGCGCTAGAAGCTGCCGTCAAAGTACTACAATTTAGTCCGTTTATGGCCCTATCATACATCAACTATACAAGGTATGATATATATACTTCCACTTGACACACTAACCTCATCCCCGGTGCGATCAGTAATGTAGTGAAGCCAACCATGCCATTCTGGTGGCACCTGAGAAGCATTATAACGATTTTTACTTGCATATTCTACCCACCTGTGTCTCCCTGCAAAAACCTCAACAAAAGAGAATTCAGGCTCCCATTACAAACACGAATTGCCACAACCATTCATTAATAGGTGTCAAAATAAAAGTGCATGTATTTGCTATGATAATCACTTGATATCAACATCTATCATAGCACGGGATCATATTAATCTTAGACATCTGTTGGAAAAATGAGAAAACTCCTTATTTCACAAAGGAGAATATAAACAATTAAACATCATTCAGAGTGAGTATTAAGAGGTAAACTGTAACACCCCAGAAACTCAATTACAGAAATAACAATATTAGATAGGACGGTGGCAGAAAACATGCACAAGAATAGACATTTGCTTTGCTGACAAAGCTAGTAAAGCTTGTATTCAAATTATTCTCCTCAAGTTTATGCTTAATTGGAAGCAATTGATCCAACATAATATAATCTCACATTATTCCTACTTTTATCTAATTGATCTTACCAAAATGCAGTACCTAGCACCTGTGAAACATCGGCCACAAAGACATGACAAACAACCCACCTCGAAGAATTACGAGCACATGATATATATTTTTAAACCGATACCAGAACATTAAACAATAAGTCCGAAAGTCAATGTGAGTAGCGGAGGCAAACATGCAGGGAGGGAGAATGGCAGCAATTACAAGACACAAAAAGACTAACCATACTGAAGCTCCAGATTCTCATAATACTTGTTTCCATATTGATCGACACCCACAACCTTTGCCCCAATATTGTGAATTTTGGTTTGCCTGAAAAATGTTGAAGGAGAATTAACATAAAACGGCGAGGTAGTTGTTATTGCTGCCATTTATATCAACAGGGTTATAAGAAATCCATGACAACACAGCTTATTGCATAACAGGCAGCAAATTATCAAAAAAAAAAAAAAAACAGGCAGCACCATGTAGCTGAGAGAGCTAACAAGTGATGCAAGGCAATATAATGTGAGATTTATTGCAACAAAAACAGTGCAAAGACAGTCTCAACAACATTAATTTCTTGGAGGCTATAAAGATATCACGAATTCATGGTTAGTAAACCACAACACAATAATAAACTAATTCACAACCAAAAGAAGCAGGGAAGGCAAGCAGAAAGTAACATCCCCCCCCACCACAAATAAAGAAAATAATACGAACATGAACCCTTAATTTGTTGTCCTACAACCACTAAGAATCTCATGGTTCTTTTTCAGTAACAGAGATTGAGAGTGTGTTTGGTTGGGCGGGAAACCTTTTCTGAGAAGAGAGGTTTTCCCAGTTTCCTTTTTTGGTTTGTTAGGGTGAAAATTAGTTTTCCAAATAGTGGAAGATATTTCTTCCAAGGATGCAAAACATTTCTTTCTTAAATAAAGAAATGCCACATTTTCCTCCATCGCTCTTTTATCTCCATTCTTCTTTTCTTCTCTAACTTTTCATTCAAGGAACCAAACAAAGAAAAACTAATTTATATTTGTGTTTCCCTTGGAAATTATTATTTCAGGAAACTCAATTTCCGTTGAAAATGGTTTCCATCCAAACAATGAAACCTGAAGCCAAACCCAAGCACCAAACACCACACTCCCGTCCCCCTCATGATATACGGGATCTAATCCTCCAAAATGTAAGAAACTCCACATAACTTCAACCAACTCAAGGTGAAAAAAGAATTTGCTCCATCAAGAAACCTCAGGCAAAGTTAATCCAGAAGATCTCTGTTAAAGATAAATGCATGATATACAAGCAAAAACTAATATTATTCCACACTTCAACACAATTTCTAAACAGTAGACAGAAAAGATTTTAACACGGAGCCGCAATTCAGTAAAAGATGAAGCTGAAGACAAATTTCTAAACAATAATAATCAAACAAAATCGTGTCATTAGCCTGACAAATGCAAAAGTTCAATCTATCCTCAAAATCAGCTACCAAATACTTTAAATTGATTAGCAAACACTAAAGTTCTTCACACTTCACAATGCATCAAAACTACTCAATCATGCTACCAAACTTATAACATAGAAAGTAAATCACACTTACAGAAGATTTCCGTCAGGCAAACATCTCCTGAAAATATCAAATTCAGAAAAATCAGTGAAAATTAAGTAAAAAATTCAACACAAAAATCAAAGAGTTAATCTAAAAATTCAAAACAACTCACTCATAATTTCAAATCATAAACGAACGAAAATGACATTAGATCGGAAAACCCTAATTTTGTTTCAGAAAAAATCAACAATTTTCTCGATTTTCTTTGATTAGGTTGATAAATTTTTGATGAGGATAAACATAAGAAACAAAAATGAATTAAAAGGTAAAAAAAACACTTACAGATAACCTTCTTCTCTGAGGTCACGAAGGAAGTTGCCCAATCCCTTCTCCTTGATCGCTTTGAGGGTGTTCCTCACAATCGATGCCATTGATTTTCTCTCTCCTCTTCTACTTCTCTCTCAATCTCTCCTTTTTCTAAACGTGTGTTGTTATGCACTATGGGCCTTGATAGTTGATAACTTGATATTAGTTTCGGAACATTATAGTTTTATGTGGGTCTGAATTATCAGTAGTATAGGCCCAAAGATGTTTATATGCATTTTGAAATTGGAGTGATTTTTTGTTTTTTCAGGAAATTTGGAATTGTTGTTTTTGCTTTTCTTGTGCATCGTGTATGATCAAACAATGTTTTAGTTTAAGATATGTAATAAGTTTTTCTATAATCTTAAAGACTTGAAAGTAGTATATAGAATAATATGAGTATTAGTTTTAGATGAAAATTGGTAACTTATGGCCGGATTCTTTTCGAATGCGTTTGTAATATTTTTCAAAAAACTAAGAAACTTTTTCCAAAAAATAAGAAAAATTCATAGTTGTGAGGGAAGGTAAGGAAATCCCATTCTAAAATGTCTCCAGTAGGGTTTGATCCTCGAGGTTAAGAGATACAAATCTACCATGGATTAAGTACTACTTGGTTCCTCTTTGTTTCAATTTTTTTTTTGATTTGGTAAGATAAATAACCCAAAAATTTCAGCCACATGTGCCTAACCTGTGCACCCGACTTAAAGAAGGGGGAGTTGTAAAGGGAATTCTCCTCCAAAGACCCATGTATCATTTCAATATGTTACAAGTATTGGGAAAATAGATGTAGTATTAAGTTTTATTTTGTTTTTGAGATGTAGGGTAGTATTAAGTTTTTTTTCCTTTGAATGTAGGTAGTATTAAGTTAACGGATAGTTTTGGATGGAAGGGTGCTCACACTACATATAATAAAAAAAGCATTATACTAAAGATTATTATACCATACAAAACCGACTATATCAAATGAAAAATTAAGTATATCTTTACGATACCAGAGGCGCACAATAAGCTTATTAGGAACCGAATCTATTTTTATTACGCTAATTGCAGAGGCTGGAAAAAGTTAATTGTGGACGGTCCCCCCACCCCCACTACTCCTCTACCCCACCCCCCACCCAAGAAGGAAAAGAAAAGAAACAGGAAGAACTTTCCTCAAATTCGATACGAGCAAGCAGATCACTTGCTCGAAATAGCAATTGTCAAACATAAGCTACTAGTAAAAGTCTGGGAAAAAATCAAAGGAAAAAGGCCAATGAAATGCTAGTTGAATCCATTGTAGCCTTTGTGGTTGAACTCATCGGCTCATTGATAATAGAAGAAGTAAAGTACTTGTATAACGTCAAGGAACAGATCTGCAACTTAAAGATCAAGCTGAGATATCTACAAAGCTTTTTAAGACAGGTGAATGAAAGAGAGAAACAAGGAATTTGTAGCAACGATCTTCTGAGAACTCATATAGAGGAGATCACAAAACTCGTTCGAGATATCGAAATTGTAACTGATATTTATATGTTCGTTTTCTACCAAGAAAGTCTTCTGAAAAAGTGCATGTATAGGCCTTGTAATTTGGTTTATATTCATCGAGTAGGAGTGAAGATTGATCAGATCCAAAGGGAAGTACAAGAAGCCGTCGGAATGTTGAATGATCTTGGAAATGCAGGAAGCATGAACGAAGAAGAGCAGAGTTCTTCTGGTATTAGATCTAGAATGTGAGAGCTAAGGAGTTTAGGGTTCATTTTTTCTGCAAGATGTTCTTTGTGATAAGGAAAATGAACATATATTAACACAATTGCACTCATAGCTGGTTAGAGAAAAAAAAATCAATTTACACGAGTATAACTGAGATATATCTCCTCATGAATGCAAATCTATGGTACATAATTCACATTATAATTCTTTCTTGTTATCCTAAAGGGCCGAAAGCGAACATTACAACAAAAAATGCTAGATAACATTACATATGATTTCTATTCTTAAAAGAAGGAAATCAAGGGAAAGGAAGACTAACATGAGCAATCTTCATTCTTCACCTTTGGCCATTTGCTTAGATAATCCCA